>JABUQX010079686.1:0-25000 GCA_015478945.1 Trachelipus rathkii
TATATATAATATATATAATATATATATATATATATAATATATATTATATTATATATATATATTATATATATATATTTAATCTATATATATATTATATTAATATATTATATTATATATATTTTTAAATATATATATATATATATATATATATGATATATATTAATTATATATTATAATATATATAATTATTATATTATATATTAATATATTAATATATATATATATCTAATAATATTAAATATATATTATGATATATATGATATATATATATATATTATATATATATTAATTTATAATAGTATATATATTAATATTATTATATTATATATTTAATATATATATATTTAATATTATATATATATATTATAATTATATATATTAATACTATTAATTAATTATATATATATATATATATATATATTATTATATAATATATATTTATTAATATATATATTATATATAATATATATATATGTGTGTATTGTTAGGTGTGTTAGTGTTGTTTATAGGTGGTGGTGAGGGTTTGTATTGTTTGATGTTGACTAGTGTGGTGTAGGGTTGTGTGATGATGTGTGAGAACGAGTAAGTTAGATATGTGTGTTGAAAGAGGTGTTGTATAGTTTATGTGTAGTGTTACTTCCGGTCTGTGCTAACGTGTTTCAGATCTGCATGACACTACTTCTTTTGACTCTATTTTGGAATTGAATGATCTACTCTCTTCTTAATTGAAGTTATACATATGATAAAACACATACCATATCCGGAGAGAGAACATTTTGTAGAGGAGAGATAATGAAATGTAGCAATACTCAAATTAGATAGAAGTTCGGAGATGAGAATATATTTTCACATAAATAAGTTTCTCAGTGTAGGATAATAGTGCATGCATAAAAGATCTATGTTACCAGTGGTTTATGTGGACTATGTCCTTGTATGTTCTACTTCACACACATATGTCTTTACGATTTGAATTACACAACATAATTAATATCTACACAACTACATACACTCTTACTATCTACACACACACTAGAGCCCTACCACACACGTCAACACAATCAACAATACCCTAAGCTAATAACTTACACACACTCACAACACCACACACCCATATATATATATATATATATATTATGATATATTATATATATATATATTATCATATATTATAACTATATATTATATATATATATATATTATATATATATATTATATAATATAATATATATTATTATATTATATATATATATATTAATATATATATATAATATATATATATTATATATACTTAATTGTATTATCTATATTCTGTATATATTTTATAATATAAATAAATCTCTAATTATAAACTCTTATACATAGCATATATTAATTATATTTTTTATATATAATATATATAATATATATATATATATTATTAATTAATATATATATATATATATATATATACATTTATATATATTATATTAATATATATTAATATAATATATATATATATATATATATATATATTATTATTAATTAATATATATATATATATATATAATATTATTATTATATATTAAATTATATATATATATATTATATTAATATATATATATATCTTTAGATATTTAGTGAGTATATTATATGGCTTGGGTTTGTAATTATGTGAGATCTCGTGGGTCCCGAACATGTAGTATATCCTACTTCCAACTTTTTATATTAGTAGTGAGAGCCCCAACTTGAATCCAATTATTTTCACTCATACCTATCGCCATTATACCAAACCTAGAGCTAGTTGTGAACCCCTAAATAGTAAACATTTATATAAAGTAATAAATATAATATTTAATATCAAATTATCAAAATAAGAATGTAAAATTTATTTTATTTGTTTATATATGTAAAATACTTATGTTTCTTTGCTATATTCAATTATGTTGGTGCCTGTATACCTTAAGTCATATGTTTGTGAAGTCTTTGTACTATTCACCCTTAAGTAAGTATAATCATATATTAATAATAACCTGATCTTATTTAACACAATTATCAAATACCTACATATTAGATTTTTATATTAAATAACTAATAGTTGAATACTAGTGAGAGAAGTTAGTAATTAAATAAAACTGGTTCCAAAATATTACACGCAATTAAAATGTTATTATTTGATAATTTACTTAAGGTTATACTTAGTGTGATGGTTGACTTTGGTGTTTATTCGCAAGATTTAGTATAATAGATTGATAATCGTCTACTGACTAAAAAAGGAAGTCGCTAAATACACTACCTTTTTTGACGACTTGGTGGGTACGGTTTTCTCTGCTTAGTTTAATCAATGATTCGTAGGCGCAGCACTATCACGCGCTCTGCATTTAAGAAGTTTGGAATTAGTCAATGAACAATATTTTTGAACATGATTCTCACGACTGGGTATATTTTCAGTAGTATAAATCTTTGAAGTCACAAAATTTATCTGGTTATGTCTCTATAATTCTAAGTCATTTTGTATTTAATCTAATTACTAACTCTATTTATGCATAGTGGTACTAATTTTCATTTGTGTCAATTAATTCGGTAAAACGGTTTGATTTAACGTCACATATAGATGATAATTCTGGATAGACTTGGAAGATATATTATACAAGTATATTAGTATATTGACGCTGCATATCCTAGATTAAGCAATAAGCTCAGATGGTTCAACATAAATAATAGATCAGGTACGTCGTCATCCGATATGGAATTAGCATCTGTTTTATACGCCTGGGTGGCGATTATTCGATAATTGAGAGAGCTTCCTATAATTGATATCCATTTATTTGTTATAGTAATTTTTTATAAATTTTATAATTAATATTATATATATATATATATATACTTATTATATACTATATTTATATATATATATATATATATATATTATATATATATAATATATAATTATATTTATATTTAATATAATATATATTAATCATAATATAACTATATATATATATATATATAAATATATTATTTATTAAATATATCTTATAATAAATTTAATTTTTCTTATAAAGTTCACACCTCACGGGCATATGTTCGTTTCCGTAGATGATGGGTAGGTGCGCTCTCTAGGTATCTTCTACGCTTAGGCTCCGACTAGAATTTCGATAACCCGCGACCTTGCCGCGCCAAAGCCCGGATACATCTGCTACCTTGGGGTTTATAGTAGAGCACGTCGGAATGAAAGCTATTCTCTGAATAATGTGAGACAATAACTGATTATTACTTTAAAAAGATACAACAAACTTTAGTTGATATTCGCGACAAACCTAATTCTTTTGTTGGTTTACTTATCTATAACTCATTTTATATATGTCAATGGTCCCTTCCTATAAATTTTCGACCACCAGTGGGACCTTCGCACGTTGGGAAACACTGGATCTACACGCCTCCTGACTAGATCATGAACCTATTCCATCCCATAAAAAGATACAACAAACTTTAGTTGATATTCGCGACAAACCTAATTCTTTTGTTGGTGAATACTGAAGTTATACCTACTCTAACCTAGCGATTCTTATTTCTACTTTTTCTATCACACCAAAGCACACTTTATTAAAATATAAACTCATATACCAGAATTAAAGTGAGAAGGAGAGAGTAACATTTTCTCGTTTTATTGCGATCTCATTTCATTATAATATAAAGTTACAAATTTCCTCTTTATGTAGTCCGCCGGTTTCAATCTTTGAGTAAGTCATTCACAATTTTCAAAGCCACTTTTTTATATGCAAGATAAATTTGATGATAACAAATGGGCATGTGTATACCGCTCACTTCATCATTTATTTTCATAACTACAGGAACTCCTATTATGATTGATGGTGGTGTTTTAGCTCATACTATTTTAGGAGTTAGTTGGAATTCCATGTCTGGCGATATGAAATTCCTAATATTAGATCCTCATTACACTGGCTCCGATGATCTTAATCAGATTTTAAAGCACGGATGGTGTGGTTGGAAAGGTCTTGATTTCTGGAGTAAAAATGCTTTCTATAATCTTTGTCTCCCACAGCGACCTTTGACATTATAATTATTTTGTATAAGAAACATCTGAAAGTATCTGTGATCAGTAGGAATCATATTTATTGCATGATAAAAATTGTGTTTATCTTTTAAGATCACAAATACTATTTTGATTCTGTTTTATGTTATTTAGAATTGAAACAGCCAATAAGATATCTTGTTCCTACCCGGTTCAATATGAGACCGGAAAGGAAACGACGCGCCATTTATATTTATTGTTATGTTAGGCCAGACATCAGAGCCGTTAAACAAGGTGTCCAGGGGCGTAGCCCTGGCACTCTAAATAAGATATTTATTGCATGTTATATTAAATTGAATTTAGGTATTATTTATAACTAAAGTTTTTATAGAAGCATCTCTATTGTAATTAATACTATGATAACGCTAGTTTTAGTTCAAGTTTAGGAATTAAAAAATATATAAAAATTAGAGAGAATGGTGACAGAGATCTAGCCCAGCAATATCAGAGGCATATCGCCTTCGCCCTGTGCAAATCAGTTCTAGATAAATAATTACATATTTGGATTCAAGTGCTCACGAAAATGTGCTTGAACTGTCATGACAAAGTCTTATTTATTATACTAAATAATTATCTATTATGATCTGTGATAACAATACAAGAAAGAATATTATAAATGAATGCATCAAATTCTTTTTAATCCTTCCATCATATTAATTAATTCGTACCCCGAGGGGTGAGTGATTAATCTCTATGTTTAATTATTACATGACCTCATCATCTCACCGGTACAATATATATATATATAATATATATATTATATATATATATATATATATATATATATTACTATTATATAATATATATATATTATATTATATATATATATATATATATATTTATATCAGTGGTGTACACTACGATTTTCCTGGGGGATATTGGCAAATGCTTGTTAATATTATAATGATATTAATATATATATATTATATATATTTAATATATATATATAAATATTATATACTATATTATTATATATATATATATATATATAATATATATATATATATATAATATATATATATATATTTATATATTATATATATATATTAATATAATTTATATAAATCTATAATATATATTTTATTTATATATATATATATATTATATATATATCATATATATATATATATATATTTTTGCATTGTACATATAATTAAGAATTATTGATAAAGTGATTTTTGTTTCATGAATTTATCTTTGAGCGCTTAGTTTCGGAATTTACATTTGTACGGCGTAACAACAAAAGTCGACAAAACTATTACAGATTGTCCATTACTTATAGAACGAAATCGAATTTTCGTTTTTGTGTCGGCCAACATCCGTTTCAATTATTTAATTAATAACCAATACCTAATAGTAAGATAAAATGTATGGTGCAAACACATATTTTTAAAAGACTTTGACGGCAATCATCAATAAAATTATTGGAATCAACGAAAATGTGAAAATTAATTACAACTTAATTAATATAAACTACTTTGTTTATAACTTTTCAAACGAAAACACGAATAATTATTAATTAACAAGGGCATCCATTGCAGTCTTATATGGCAGATTTTTGGTATTTTGGCATTTTCTATATATTTGAACTCTGCTATTACGTCCGAAGGATGTTGGTCGAGATCTGCAGCATACGTTTCTAGAAGAGCTCTCAAATCCCTTTCTGCCTCACTGGACATTGGAAGGGAAATTGATGATGGAAATAGTACCTGAAATCCTTTAAATATATCAGTGTTTCGTAAGAATCTATGGTTCCAATTCAAGATATAAAAAGTTCAAATGACGAATATAAAAGTGACCACGATAGTAATCTCTTCAGGCTCAAGATGGATGGTTTGAACGATATTTTTGCTTGCTTGTTATTCTTGGAATATTCATAGCAGTAGTATTGGCAGCGTTTGAGCTCCATCAGTCTTTTCGATATGAAGGAATAGAGATATAGGTCTGAAACTTGGAATAATATATCTATATATGGGGTAGGACCGATCCGTGTAATAATTTTCAAGTCTGTAGGATGTATATAGAGGGTGGTCACCCCGGGGTGGACCCCGATATTGCGTTTACGCCCTTGTTGCGTGATCTGCATGGGTGAGTTTAGGCCTAACGGGAGTTGGGATCGAGTGTGATGACGTAATCTTGGCAGTAGCCAAGCATTACGTCAGCGGCGAGAGTGACAAGCATCATTAAACATTTTATTATTATTTTATTTTATTATTTTATTAATTATTATTTATATTATTATTATTATTATTATTATTTATTATTACACTGCAAGAAGAAGTAACGCCGTAGGCGTTACCTATTACTGAAGTTGTTTTAATTATCTCTTGTATGTCTCTCGTTACCTTCTACATCTTCCTCCTTACCAGCGTCCAGTGATCTTCTTTACAATCGAAATCAATATCGAATCATTGCGTTCATTCACCCTTAGGAACGTGTCCCTAGCCAACGACTCAAGCCTCAGGTTTGCGGCGCCCCGCGCAGGGTTCGCACTCCGACTCGGACTCCGACTCCGACTCCGTGACTCGACTACCGGCTGCACCATCAGCCAGCACCGCACCGCACCGCACCGCACCGACGCCGCACCGCTTCTAGTATCAGCTTTCTAAATTTGCATATCAGGCTAATTATACCGCTTATTATTATCATTTTATTATTATCAGTAGTAGTCGCAATAGAAGTGTGTAGTAGTAGTAGTAGTAGTAAGTAGTATAGTAGTGGTAGTAGTAGTAGTTAGAGTTATCGTATTGGGTTAAAATTTGAGGGGGGTTAGATGACGGCATAATCCTTTGTTGTGATGCGAGGTTACATCCCCTGCGGTCCCGAAAGGGGGACCCCACATCGTGCCTAGGATCCACCAGAAGGGATCTCACGGCCAAACATTGAAATATGTGACAAGTAGAACAACGAAATCTTGAAATATACAAGCATTTTTTTAGTGGTGTATCTTAGGTGTTCACGGGTCCAAATGAAACCGATTTGACCAAATTCGGGGACCCACCCCAACACATTGAAAATTGACATAGAATGATGAACTCGGTATACAACCTTCTTGAGGATGTATCTGAGATGACCCCGGGTGTAAATGATCTGTGGTGTCCCAGCACGGGTACCACCCAAAAATCTGCAAATATGACATTAGAACAACGAAACTCGAATACCGCCTTTTTAGGTTTATCTTAGATGTATCTACGGCTTTAAAATGGACCGATTTGAACAAGATTCGGGACCGAGCCCCACAAAACTGAACAATATTGACAATTAGAACGATGGAACTCGCGGTATACACCTTCATGAGGATGTATCTTAGATGACCCGGGTGTAAAATGACTGTTGGTGCCCCAGACGGGGTACCCCCAAAACTGAAATATTTGCATAGAACAACGAAACTTGATATACAGCTTTTTTAGGTTTTAGATTGTATCTTAGGGTGTATACGGGGTAAAATAACCGATTTGACCAAATTCGGGGACCAGCCCCACAAATCTGAAATATTGACGCTAGAAGCGATGAAACTCGGTATACATCTACCATATAAGCTATTCACATCATAATATGGGTTAAATAACCGTAGACAGCTCCAAATTGAGGGGTCTCCTTGGGACCCAAACTTGAATATTTGATCTATGAACGATGAAACTCTCGGGATATACTGTTCAATATCTAGTACTCATATCATATATGGGTTAAATATCCGTACACATCCCAATAGGGGGGTCACCAGCCCACAAAACTGAAAATATTGCGTAGAAGCAACGAAAACTTGGTATACTCTTTCTTATGATGTATCACTCGATACAGAAAAGAAAAAATAATAAAAAAAAGAAAAAAAAAAATAAATTATAAAAAAGAAAAATTTTTTTAAAAAAATTAAAATAAGTTTTTTTATTTTAAAAATATAAAAATTTTTTTTTTAAGAAAATTAAAAACTTTTTTAAATCAAAAAATAAAAAAATTAAAAAAATTAAATTTTTTTTAAAAAAAAAAAAAAAAAAAAAAAAAAAAAAAAAAATAAAAAAAAAAAAAAATAAAAAAAATAAAAAAATATAAAAAAAAAAAAAAAAATATAAAAAAAAAAAAAAAAAAAAAAAAATATAAAAAAAAAAAAAATAAAAATAATAATATATATAATCTATTATAATATAAATATAATATTTATCATAAAAAATGTGTAATATGTAAGTAATAATAAATAACTAAATATAAATCTAAAAACATATCTCTTATCATAAACAATATATAATATAATTTAAATTATATTATATATATATACTATATATAATAAGTATAATATATAATTAAATATAAAATAAAAAATAAAATATATATAAATTTAAACATTATATATATATAATAATCCTAATAGTAAGTTTATCTAAATATAATAAATATAATATCACATATATATTAAAGATATATATATAATTAATAATATAATCAATTATATATAATAAATAATAATAAATAAAAAAAATAATATAAAATTATTTCTATGATTTTATATATATATATATACTATATATAATATATATAATGTATATATATCATATATATTAATATCTATATAAATAATATTATATAATAATACATAATATATTATAATAAATTAATATATATATTAAAATGTATTGATATATATAATAATATAAAGTATAAAAATAAATATATCAATATTATAATATATAATGATTAATTACATAAATAAAAATAATAATAAAAATTATAAATAAAAAAAAAAAAAAGAATATAACTAAAGAATGGAATGTAGGTAGGTATATAAAGAGGGTTAGACAAGAAAAAAAAAAAAAGACAGTCCAGTTGGTAAGAAAACAGAGAAAAAAAAGAAAAAAGAAAAATACAAAAAATAAAAAAATAATTAAAGAATACATATACGAAAACAGAAAAAAAAAAAGGATAGAGATAATAAAATCAAAATAAAAAAAAAAAAAAAAAGTAGAAAAGAAAAGAAAAAAAAAAATAAAGAAGAAGAAAGAATCAATGAAAAAGGATGTACTAATCGAAAACGTACCTTTTGTCATAGAGGGAGTTTACAGTCATATTCGATGAAATATTAGAAAGTATGGAATCATAAAGAGAAAGAGAAAACATATAAAGAGAGGAGAGAGAGACGAAGAAGAGAGAGCCCATTTTAATACAATAATATTAGGTACAAAATATACTATACATATAGGAAAATAAACAATATTTATAAAAAATATACATATTTTTAGCAAATTTCAAAATAAATGACTAATTAACTAATAAATATTAAAAATCAATATATATATATATATAATATATATTAAGATATTATAAAATATATATTAATATCATATAATATATATATTAATAAATATAATATATAATAATAAATTAAGATTATAATAAAAAATATATTAATTTTTATATAATAATCTAATAATAATAAAAATATATATATAATAAAATATAGATATAAATAATAATTATCTAATTATATTATATTATATATATATAATATATAAATAAATATATATTTAAATATAATATATATATAATATATATAATATATAATATTATAATATATATAGTATATAAAACAAATAATATAAAATATAAATATATATATATATATATATTATAATATATATATATATATAGTATAATAATATAGTAATATATACTATAATAATATATTTTTAATATATAGTAAAATAAAATAATTAATATAAATAAATTAATAATATTAAATATATATAATAATTTTATATAGTATAATAATTATATATACATATATAATATATGAATATATAATATAATATATATACATATATTAAAATAATATATATATTTATAATAATTAATAAAATTAATAAATTTATTTATTAAATATATATATAAAATAATATATAATATATATATATGATATTATATATATATTTATATAGTTATATATAATATATATTATTATTATTATATATTTTATATATAATAATATATATATATACTATATATATATATATATATGATATTTATATTATCGGGTGTATATACTGCATTCATAATATTCCTATATTCCATACCTACGCGTCTCATTATACACGTCTTCTCATAAATACTTGTGATTACATATAACAACATTTTACTTTTTTACCAAAAACCAACTTACCGAATACCTTTACTTACTTTTACCTTAAAACGCACTAATTAAATATTTCTCTCAAATTCTTTTCAAAGTATACATGTATACTTCAAAGCCATGCATGTATATCTTGAAGCTTATAAATTATGGTCCTATATAACTATAATATTATCCTACCCTACTATAAAACTATTCACACCCACTTAATACTATATATAATCTACCATAAATATCTACCTCAATATATATACTCTATCTATTATGGGATAGGTACGATTTTTCGCCCACCGTAATATATGTGGTTATAGTATTAAGTACTTAATATAACTTTACCTAACCGAGCATAACCATTAATAATTACTAAAGACTTAGAATACCTATTAATTATCTAATTCCATAAGAACTACTCCCCACTCGATCCTCCCCAAGTCAACTAAATATCTACTTACTTCCTACTGATGGTAATAATTCTTGTATCCCTACCCTATATATAGTATACCTCCTACTCACCACTACTATACATTTGGGTAAAATATTATATACTATTAATTACGTTAATATGGTGTGAGACCTAATACTAAATTGGATCACTTTTCCTATATTTATTATGTATGTAAAATTCACTATCTCTTCACCTTTATATATCTCTATCCCCTCAACATTATCCCCTCCCAAAAAAGACTACTTAACATTCAACTAACTTAACAAATAATATAAAGCATACTGGCCTGCAATTTACACTATTCTATATTATATCGATCAACTATATATACATCATTCAACCAATTTATAATATTATCTTACAATATTCACACAATATTACAAACATTACCTTATTTCACACCTTTCCATTATTCACCTTAATAAACTATATACTAATCATATTTATATAGTCAAATTTCTGCTCAAAACTTTTATAATATCTATACAATAAAGCCCAAGAAAATCTGGACTTAACCTTATTAGAACTCATATGAGTTCTCTATATGTTATATATATATACTCCCTCACATTACGATACATAATATAATCTTCACTCTCTCATATATATATATTACCAAACGAAAACTAACACTCTATAATTTTATCATATACTCAGAACTTTTTTTCCTCAAACACCTACTTTACAGCAATATAAGGATAATAATACGACTAATACTCTATCATTATATAATACCGTATAAAACAATTCTTTTAGTAATATCAAAATCTAAACTTAGCCTACCAGCATGGTATCCTAGCACTACTTACTATATATAAATCGTGAACTCACTATAATAAAATTATAGAAAATTTCTTCTATATAGTTACAATAATTACAGCCCCATGATAAATTATTAAAATCACAGGTTGTCACTCAATAAACTAAGCCAATGTATATATACCAACTATTTACTGATGAAACATCCATTCCTCTATATTAATACCTACTATATTACTCCCACACCTGGAATTGGTGCGGGAATATAACTATAATATTTTATATTATATATCAGAAAATACCTATATAGTATATTACTCACAATACCACCCTATAGTCTACTACAGAAATATTCTCATCTCAATCCCCTATAATAATGACTAAAATCGATATCACTCTACCTTTACTCTTTTATATATATATCTAACCTCAGCTATATTTCAATTCTATTTCACATATATATAATACCTATATATATAATAACACTACAATAATAAATATTCACCTACGCCACTACCTCAGCCCCCAATAGGTTATATTATATGGGGATTTATATCTAACATTATTTCATACACTTATATTAATATATATATATGTATTATATATTATATATATATATATATATTATATATATATATATATATATATATATAACTATATATATATATATATATAAATAAGATATATAAAATATATATAGAATAATACGAAAAATAATTGCAAACAGATTGCACAAAAAATACCACATTGTACATACAATACAAATACAAATCAACAATAACTTCAAAGTAACAATAATTACATAACAATTACAAAACAACAACAATAACCACAAAATAGTAATAAGCACAATAATAATATCAATTAACAAATACAAACAAACAACAGTAAATACAAGGAGGCTTTCCTTTATTTCACACTATAAAACAGGAATAGAGACACAGAAATTTCCTTACTAAATTATATAACTAGAAAATACGCGAATGAGCAGTAGAAGTATTTAGACATTCGGCAGCGCCACGAGGGCACTTCCAAATGATAGCCTCATCACCAGGATTCACGCCGCCATATTATAGAGTTAGAACAGCAATGCCAACTGAGAATTGGCGAATTAGATTAAGTTAGAAGCCTCACGAGATAGGGTAGGTTTTTTATCAACTAGACCTCAGGTATAGATGATAATCCGAATATAGACGCTTCGAGTGAGTAAAAGAAGTTGATCGCAATGCCGGTTGTTTATTCTCACGTTGATCACACTTGCGAGTTTGTATGGGTTCGAACAATTTCGACAATACCAGATGAGCTTAGATGATGGTTAGTCGCTGCTTTGCCACTGGTTCGCGTCGAGTCTTATAGCAGCTTGAAACAGCTCCGGTGGGAATGTCTTCGACGCCGTCACAGACGTGGATATATGGAAATCTAGACTTTCTTCTTCATTTGTCTATTGGTCGTCTTACTAGAGTTTAGACAGACCATTCCGTGGAAAAAATTAAGGGCCAGTGGGACAGGCAGCCGGCTCCAGTGGCTAGAGTAGAAGAGGTGCTTTGTATACGCCGCCACTCCAAATTCCGTGAGGTATGGTTGAAGCTTAGATTATAGGTGGTTTAGAGAATAGATATTATTTTATTTATGTATTTATTTATATATATTGGGGAAAAACATACACAGCCACCAAGGTTAAAATACTCAACGCGATAATATGGATATAGGTTAGAATAAACTGCCTTCAGAGAATGGTATGGTATGTTTATTGCAATAATACATCACGGTGGTTCAAGATTTGACAGCCTCAGGTGGTATGGTTGTCGCCTCTGGTGGTATGATTGTCGCTTCCGGTGGTATGGTTGACGCCTCCGGTGGTATGGTTGATAGCCTCCGGTGGTATGGTATATGTACGCATCTCCGGTGGTAATGGCTTGACATCAGTCTTCGAGTGAGTTTACATAGTTATTATGTCAGTATAATGAGTAAGTATAGGTATTATGAAACAGACACTTAACGGTTATGGCGATGGTTAGTTACGCCTCCGGTGGTATGGTTGACGCCTCCGGTGGTATGGTTGACACCTCCGGTGGTATGGTTGACGACTCCGGTTATATGGTGTTGGGGTATGGTTGTCGCTCCGGTGGTAAATTGCGTCCTTACCGGTTGATAATGAGTTTAGAACAAGAAATAAAAAAGGTTGTAAAAATTTGAAGCTTGTGAACATCTTATAGCAGTGCCGAAAGTAAGTGGTTACACATAATTCCGATTAAATAAAATGATTGAATCATTTGTTATACTTAGTTTAAAATAAGCATTATAAAAATTAGAAATAATTATAAATATATATAAATTAATAATAAAATATAATAATATATATATATTTATATATATATATATAAATATATATAACATGATTAAAAAATAGAATAATAAAAAATATCTAAAAAATATTATAAAAATATTTAAGAATAATACCTCCGAGTGGTCATAGTTAAGAGGGTAATAAGAATATATATATAATTAAAAAATAATTATATATATAGTACACATATACAAAAGTTCTATATATATATCAAATATATATCTAATAATATAATAAAAAAAATATATATAAATATATATATAAAATACACTAAAATAATAATAACAAATATAATAATAAATAAAAAAGAACGTTAATATAAATAATAAAATACATAATATATAATAAAAACATAATAAATAAAAAAATAGTATAAAAAACATAATTAAAAAAAGTAATATGATAAAAAAATAAATAACGATAGAATCACAAACGGCTATTTATCATTGAATTTAAAATATATCAATCAACATAACAAATAAAACGAGTAAAGATATAATGATATGTAAGAACGGGACAGGAGAAAAAAAAAAAAAAAAAGCAGAATATAGATAAAAAAGGTAAAAGTAATAAAATAACGGATATATAAAAAATTAATATATATATAACTAATCAATTTTAAAGGGATCTTACACATTGAAATACACTTAAGTAGTAATCCTTATAAATTATTCACACAAAATATAATTTTTACAGTAAAAACTTTTTTTTTAACCTAAAAGAGGGGTATAAATCCCAAATAACAAGCAAGACCTTATTAATGTATTTGAATTCAAATAATGGGTTTTTTTTAACCGAAGTATGCGCGTTTGCAGAAAAAGAGCAGGTAACTAAAAAATCTCACAAATACATTCCTACCGAAAAATTGATCAACAAAGGGGGGTGGGGGGGAGAATTTTTATTTTTAACACTTATAAAACCTTTTTCTAATAAAAAAATAGAACAGACATTCAGATTTTTTTAATCTTGCCTTTTTTATAGATCTATAAAATTCCCTTTAAAATGCATATTTGAAAGAAGTAGAGTATCAGCAGAAAACCCCAAAAATTGGAGGGACTTCAAAAAGAGAAGCACAATAATATTTTAACAAGGGAAGTGCGAGATATATTTTAGTTAAATGAGGTTTGTATAAAAACAAACTTATCATTAAAACGGAGGGAGGTTGAAAGTCACAGCGCTGATTAGTCAGAGAAAACCATCATATAAATAATAAATAAGACCAATAATTATTACATACTATAAATAATTATATAGTTCATTGTGAATATAGGCAGAACATAAAAAACATAATAAAATTAGATTATATTTTATAATATAAAAATCATAATCTAACTAAAACTCTCAATAAAATACAATAATATAAAAAAATATATAATTAAATATAACAAAATAAATATATAGCTTAAGATAAGATATTATATAAATAATAGTGATGGTCAAACTAACAAATATAAAAACACTGTAATCATCAAGCAGTAAAGAGGAGGTGACGTAAATAAACATATACCTAATTTATATAAAAGAAAAAAAAAATATTATAAACAATTTTTGAAATATATTAAATCTAATAAAAAATATAGAAAAAAAAAATAAATTATAATATAATCAAAAAATACAATAAAAATATATAATAATACAAAAAAAAGGTAAAATGGGGGTGAATATAGAGAAGATTTAAACTGATAAGAAAAATCATTTTAAAAGTTTCTGTAAAAAAAATGGTTCATTTTTCCAAATTCACAATAATACCAACTAAATTAAACAAAGTAATAAAATAATACATTGGAAAGACAAGATAATTCACAAATAGACAAATTTTGTTTTAATATAATAAAAATTAATAAAAATCACATTTTTCATACAAAACACCTACAAATTTTGACCTTTAGGATCCTCATATATTCCATGGTTTTCGAACTTATAAATTAAAATTAGTGAAAGTGAGAAATTAAAAGAGCTTCACACCTTTAAAACTATTAAAAAAATTAGAAATAAATTTAAAGTTTTATAAAGATTGCAAGTATTTTTAGTTACTGTCTACTGTAATTTCAGTTTAATGAAGCATAAGCAAAATAAGGTTATAAATAACAAAAAAAATGAATAATAACCTTACTTTTAAAAGAAAAGCCAAGAAAACTGTTGCATTTATATATAAGTGGAGAATGACAAAAAAAAACTAAACCCATAAAATAAATAATAAGATAAAATAAATAAATAATAGACTCACCATAAAGTTACAACATTACAGATAAAACATTAAATAATACCAATAATAAGATAAATAACCAAATAAAATACGAAAAACAAAAGATATATTATACTAATTATTATCTTTCTCATAATCACATTTTCGCTTAATTAATAATTAATTATTATTATTAAATATAAAAATTATGATAAATATATGTTTGTATACAGATTGAAATCCGGTAAATCAGTAAAATACTTCAATAATAGATAAATATAAAGGGAGGTCAAAGCAAAGTTAATTATTATTATTATTGATTATGATTTATTATTAGAGCAGTAGCTTATATCTATTATCATTCATAAGGAAGGCAGAACAAATGCATAATAAAAAAAATCATATACAATATACATAATAATAAAAAAGGAAGAAAATAGAGTACAATAAATGATACTCCATAACTAATAAAATAAACGCTGGAGGCACGTCAACCATAATATCATTATATCGGTGGATTTGGTTCTATGCACTCGTTACTTAATTTGGTATAAGGCTTCTGTACTTTGGGAATAGTTTTGTATAATGTGTCGTGACATCGCTTTCCATATGAAGATGCCTTGTTCAGAATTTCTATCAACGGTTATTCTCGGGCAACATCTTCTTTCAGAATAGGGTAAATCCTGTTTTTCTGTCTTTTTCTTTTTAAATAAAATCGTAAAGGTTTCGTCAAACCTATAGCTATATAAAAAAAAAAAAAATAATAACATAGTTATGCTGTAACTGTAAATATTTACTATTATGCATCTGAATACATTATAAATATACAGTGTATATTCAATATTTCAATAATTTTTAAAATGATTTACTAAAAATCTGATAAACAAAATAAATTTGAACTAAGGTGTTTTAATAAGCCCCACAAATTTTTTTAACTCGTTCTCAATAGCCCTTCCAAAAAAATTTAAAAAATAATCATAAAATCTTGATTACTACCTATGAAATTAAAGGTTTCCTGTCTTATTCAACAAAGGTCCAGAAATGCGTAGTTTTCAAAGTTTCTTGAGCCCGTCACTTTTTTTTTTTAGAAATGATTTTCTCAACATCCCCAATAAAACTTTTGAAAAAAATTAGAGTAGTTACAATAGCAGTATCTGTGTTAGGAATTCTATTATCAGGATATTCAATATATGTGAAAAAAATTATTTTTTAGTAGCAAAAAAACAAAAACAAACTCACCATAAAAGGCACTTAAAAAAAAAAAACTAATACACTCAAAAAAAAGAATTAAAGTCCGTAAAAACATACTAAGTTACTATACTAGCATTAGAAATGATACAAGAGTGTTAAATTTAAGTACAATCTAAACATATATAAAATCAAAATCACTTTTATAGGAGAAGTGAGCTATCAATATGCCACTCCATACGTTACTCACAATGCCCCGTAGTGTTCTTCAAATCACACAAAAGAACGCATTCTAACGCAGTCAACTACTATAAAAAACTAAGATAAATAAAAATAAATATTATAATACTAATAAAAGTAAGAGGGAAAGTTATAAAAATTAATTAAAAATAGTAGAATAATAATCAAAGACCTAGCTACCTAAATTAGGTCTAGTGCTATTTAATAATATAATTAATATCCAACAGTAACTATTAATAATAAAAAAATATAATATATTAATATACACTATATAATATAAACAATAAAATGGATAATAACTAAAAAAAAAGACAAATAATCTGTATTAAATAATAATGATATAAGATATAACACATAAATTTAATTCTTTAACAACATGATCTCAAACGAATTAAATATAAAGAAAAATCATAGTAATAGTTTAACCATATTCCATTCAAAAAGGAATTAACTCAATAATTAAAGAATATAAAGATAGACGAATAATATGAGTAAAAGCGACGTGAGTCTTTTTTTGTTTGAAGTAGAGCGCTAAAACTTGGTAAATAAACATAAATATTACTCAATCAAACTAAGGAGCGAAACAAACAAGATAAGGGTTAACAGAAACATAGCAAAAGTACAAAAAAAAATGAAAAACTAAAATACAACACATAAAACACCAAACAAAAATAAGAAAAGGAGGCACGCAAAGAAGCCATAACCAAAATAAAGGGAGGTGTCACACATAAACCTGAAAGGCGAATACATACCCCCAAAAAAGATTATGAGGAGATTTAATAAACTTTATTAAAAGGAAGGCGTCAACACATATAAAACCACATCATATCCTGGGAGGAGGCAACAAAACGTAATCACTCTGAATGGGGTCGAAATACCCCTACAGTGAGAAGTGGGGCGTCAAACGCTACCGGGGGCATTTAAACAGAAAAACATGAATATATTACAGACAAAACAGAACAGAGGGAGGCGACTATACCAAGTTAAAAAAACCAATAGTCCATAAAAACCCATTACTCATCAAACTTTCTAACGGAATCGCAGAGGTCAAACATACTAATAGAATTTCTATCACAGCACGAAAGGCATCAACATCATAACACCGGTAGATAGAGCGATAAAAGAAAAAATAAAAAAGCATAAGACAAAGAGAGACAGATAAGAATTTCTCAGGCGCAACCGCAGTGTAATCGATTACAAAAGCAAATAAAGGAGCAAAGAGAAGAGAGAAATGTTAGAGCGCATATTCTTGCAGAAGTATGCCCACATCTGAGGACGCTGGCATAAATCTACTTAGAGGATCTAAAAGTTTAAGCTTAGATTTTTGCTAGATGGTTTATATCTTATTATTCGACTCCTCAAACGATTAGAAATCAATTCTTGCTTCTACATATGAAATAGGAGTTTTACTTAGTAAAGAGTATTATACTACCTTTGGTAATTAAATAGATGTAAGAAAGAATGTAGAGAAGATACGAAGGTTCTTGCTAGCAGAGGAAGAAACCAAATTGAGGTATATAAGAATGTCTTGCGACCGAATATGCCAAGGATGTTATCTTTAATGACAAGATAGAGAGATTGTATATAATTCTCGACGACTCAATAATATGAAAGGAACTAAAATGGGTCGCATAATTTTATGTATTGTACCTTGTCTCCAACTAAGATCGAAGAAATCATAAAAAAAACTAAATAATAAAATCTTACTCACCTAGCATAAATAAAATACTCATAGTAACGGCATTTAACATTACATATTAAAATTTATATTAAGATAGGTTTAATATAAACATAGTCTTTTAATAACTTAAAGTAATTCACATACGTAAAAGAGGCAATTTAGGAAATAATTAGGATAATAAACTAGATATTTATTACTTAATAGAGAAAGAGATGTAGGTGAAACATATTTACAAATAAATATACAGATAATTATAAAGTTATATATAATATAGATTGGGCTTACATATTATTCATATATTACCATATATATAATCAATAAAGTAAAATTAACGAATAATTTCTTGTACTGGATATCAACTTGTTTAACTTAAGAGGCTGGGGAAAATAAATAATATATATAAAATAACGATATTACAAAATAATGAGTAGTGATGGTTGCATATAACTTTGTATTAAATAAGTTTATATTCACAATTTCTGATATGAGCTAATGATTTTATATATTTATCAATGTATATTTACCTTACATAAGTCTTAGTATATAAATAAATAATCATGAATTATTATGACCTTATAATTATAAATATATAAATAAAGATTATTCTTAAATTTTCTATATAAATAGCATAAATGAAAACGATCCTAGAATTGTCTTATTGTATAAGCTAAAATGTATATAAAATAATTTAAGATATGTTAATTGAAATTCTCTATTATTTTAATGAGGAATAAATTACAGTAATTAAAACATGAGAGAGAGAAAAATTATATCATACGAAAATTCATTTACTAAATAAATCGCTAATATATAATAAATATAATAATAAGTACTATATATAAAATTATTTTTTGTCATAATATAGTTAATGACTATAATATCAATACCTCACACATAGGGAATTAGAATGAAGAAAACAACGGATGGACAATTCATTATATTATAAATGACAGTCTACCCTTAGAATCATACTGAATCAATAAATAATAAAATATTTTTGCAATAAAAATAACTAATAATAAATTCTATATAAATATATAAACTCATATAAAATTTCGATAAAATATATATATAAAATAACAATATACTAAATAGATAATAATCTTAATTTAATTATAAATAATTTACTATTAATAAGAAAATAAAAGTCATTTATTATAATTAGAGTATAATATATATAGTGTTGCCTTTAACACAAAAAATTATAAATAACTATGACATTTAAGATGAGGTTTAAACTAAATATAAAGATATTTTATAATATAAACTGAGTCTAATGAAGATTGAATATGTAAGATGAATAAATAAAGATAATTATAGTATTAATATATATTTTAGTATAAATATATATAAAAAACTGTACACTAGATTAATTATAGACCACAAAATATGCAAATAGTAAAAAATATAATAAATTACTTTATGTACAATAAAGAATAAACTTTGTATAGAGTTATGTAGTTATGCATTCTAATTAATTTACATTTGTTTTCGTCAAAAAATTTTTATATTTTTGAAAAAGAATTTTATTCATATTCATTTAATATAAAATATTACCTTTTATTAACAATATACTCTCTATAATATACATAATAATATAAAATGAAAATATAATCAGACTGATTTAAATAAGCCAAATAATATATATAAGAAAGAAGCTTAATTTATTATGAAGTTTAGCAAATACAAGTTTCTATAATTAGAGAATACATCACTACAAAATTATACTAAATTTTATAAGCAAACATAGCTTTCCTTTGTATAATATTAACAAAAAACTAATAAAAAATACACTACGCAGAAATGTACTAAAATTAATAAAAATTTTTAAAATAATCAATTGTTGTTTTAACCCGATATAAATAAATATTATTATTATAATATAAAAGTTCTAAAGTAAATAATATTACAATTATAAAGTCAGATGTCTATATATTTTTGGTTCTCAAAAATAGCATGGTCAATAAGATATCTGAGTGGAATATTTCAATTTAGAGATTAACACATGACGAAATAATAAAATGAATAATAATAAGTTCACAAATGTATATACCTTTATATCTTATATAAAAGAATTAAATAAATTAAAGATTTAAAGATAAATAATTAATATATATAATATAATCATTATAAAATTTATTATTTAGAATTATATAATAAAATAATTTTGTGAGTTTAAAACAAAATAAAATACAATAAGTATTAAAAAAATCAGGCAATATGTTATAATAAATATAAATAAAAAGTTTATATTACTTTTTCTCATACTAAATTAACTATTATTTTACACTATATATTATTTATAAAGCTGTGCAGTTATGGTATTTAAAAAAATTTATGAAAATTATGGAACCGTTAAAATAAAAAAGTCTATTTAAGTAATTTAGAGTTGATAATAAATATTTAAGGCATTAATTTTATATGCAATGGTATATCCTACTTTGATTCTTCCTTTTAGTTTTTTAATTAAAAAAATAATTTAAGTACCTCTCAAAATTTTAAGATAATGGTGATCATTATAGGCCTACTTATAAATAATTAATAAAAATTATATTATAAGTATAATTCAAAAAAAAAATTTAAGTAATTTTTGTTTAGTAATTTGATATTAAATATATTCTATCAAACTACCCAACAAAAATAACAAATCCATTAATTTTATTTACATATATAGTTATATATATTTATGCTTAATTTAAAAATTTTTACTATTTATTACTAATAAGATCATTATATTATAAAATTATATATTTTGATAAAAATTCCTAAATATAATATAAAAATTCATAAAATAAATAATAAATCCAAATAGCCTATAATTTCTTGAAAAGTTATCAAACAATATTTTGTTTAAAAATAATAGGTTACTATCGTACAAGAAGAAAAATATACGTGGATCTAGAGACTCATTGAGTTAGGTTTCTGTTCATAATGACTGGAACCTAAAAGGTATCAGTAGCGTAATATATGTATTTATACACAGAGAACAAGTGATAAAAAAGGAACGGTGAGTACTTAGTATACTCATTAACAATTATATATATTATATACTACGTGTGACCTACTATAGCGCCGAATAGAGCCGGACGAATTGACCGGCGATTTTAAAAAAAAACAAAAAGAAAATTTCATCAAATATAAATAAAATACTAATACTAATATATTTATACAAATCTAAAACTAAAATAATATTATATTGAATAAAAAATCAATTAAAAAATATATAATTTTAATCACAATTAAAATAAATTAAATATTTCAAATTATAATAAAATACAAGATAATAAAAATATATATAAAAGAAAATCAAAATAACAAATAACAAATTGAATTTAAAAAAATTTTAGAGTATTTTGTTGAGGAGCTTGAGTCTAAAGTTTTCAATTAATTTATATTATATATTTAAATAGTATTTTAATAATTTTTTAATATAAAAATTGAATGATAATCGATAAAAAAATTAATCATCAATATAATTGTAAGTAATCGATATAAATTGAAATACAAATTATGAAGTATTAATTCTTCACTCCTAACACGCCCCTATGAAAATAAAAAGCCAAAAAAGGTTGTTTTTTTTCAGGTAGTAAAATATTTTTTATTTTTTGTCAATTAAACTCATTAAGGCAAAACAAATTAGAATATATATGGTAAAATTGAATTAAAAAAATGAAGTTACGTTCCTGGTCTCTTTTATGGATGGATTAATACAAAATAATAATCATACTGTATTGGCTTAACAATAATTTATTAAGTTCATTATGTTCAATCATTTAAATACATAATAATATATAATATAATAGATATTTAATAGATAAAGTTTAATTCAACTTATATATTCCAATGTTTCCTCTAACCCTACAATTCATCACCTAAATAAAAGATTATTTTAAAAAATAAAAACATACACTCATTTACGAGTAACTTAACTTCTATTGTGAACTTATTACTAAGGATTAAAAAATATACTACTAATATAAATAATAATAAAAATATTTAATAACACATAATAACTATTTAGATATTTATAAAAATGTATATATTAATAAAAAATAAAAACTAATAATAATTTTAGCATTTATATAAATAGTTCTTCAAACTATTTCATATATATACTGAATCATTTTATATACACATAATTCAGGATCAATTAAGGCTAATAAATAAGAAAGGTACCTTGACTAATTATACTTTTATCAAAAGAAATAAGCTACCATTAATATAGTGATAAAAAATATAAATTTATTATATAAAATTTATATGTATCAGGTGACATAATTCTTTATTAAAATAGTGAATAACTTGATATATACATATTTATAATTTACTATACATATATCATAATAACTACCTCACTAATTAAAACTGATAATAATTTATCGGAGACTCTTTTAAGAAAGTGTGCGTGTTAGTAGTTTATTCTGCTGCGAATAGGTTGGGTTGGTGATATTATTGTAGTAATTTTAACGCTGCAAGGTAATTTTAATTGTATAATAATTATAAATATTGTTATATATAGGTACCCTCACTAGTGTACTTCTTACTCTCTTAACTAATAATACTATGAATTATGTAATTCCATTAATTAATATAATATGATAAGTAGAATAGTTAACGTTAGAAAAAACAAGACCTAGTCTAAGGTGAATACCACAATTGTCAGACTACATAAAAAAGAACAATAAACATATATAAAATAAAAACTATGTGAAGTGCTATAAATTATATTTATAGCCTATCTTATATATATATCTAGTTTATCAAAAAGATAACAAATAAAAAAAAAAAAAAGAATCAAAGAATATTGATTATTTAAAGAACTTGTTAGTGTTTACATTTGTTAATTAAAATGACATCACCGGAATATCATTTTGATGTTTCTTTTTTATAATATGAAAAAAACAGATTAAAACGATAGGACGATAGCTTATCTATATCTGTTTCTCGATCTTTATCTTTTAAGTTTTTCGTGTGTGCGTGATATATAATATCCGAATTCTTATCAATATCCAATAAAGAAATTAATTTGAGTGGACAAGAATTGAACGTATCTCCGTATATAGAAGACGGACAGTTTTATATATGTATCTCGTTATAGCAAGATTTTCTTTTTTTTTTTTTCTTTATATATTCGTGATTCTTAAACATAAAAAGAATGTTATCTTTTGTTTTTACTTCATTGTTAATTTCAGTAACTAAACACCGCCATCTTATATATACTGTATGCAAATATAATTGTAATTTACTTTCATATTTTGAATATTTATATATATTATCGATATAAATAATTTAAGTATAAAAATTATATATTGATAAAGTATATTAATATATATAATAATTGTATTATTAATTTATACTTAAACTATAATACTAAAAGTGAAATATAATATAACACACATAATCGTATAATAGAGATTAAAATAAAAAAACAGAGCAAACAGTAGAAACGTAAGTTCTGGAAATAAAATAAGCTCAATATTCACATATATTATTATAATTTCATGACATATTTATCATTCATTATTTATTAAATTTCTTACTTAAATTTAACTTTGCCATAAGCCATTTTTTAATGCTTAGAATAATATATAATATCAATAATAATACAATAATTATATCAGAGTAATAATATATTAACCTAAAATATAGTATGCTCACATATAGAAATAAAATGATATATATGTATAAACAAAACGTGTAAATTGTTAAAATATGAAAAATACTAAACTATAAAAGTTCAAAAAAAAACAATATAAAAGCAAATATAAAATCGAAAAATAAAAAGTTAATAAAAACAGAAAAAAATATAGAAAATAATATAATAAATAAAAATAATAATATAAATAAAAAGCTCATAAATAACATAAATCACGTGAGATTAAAACACAAGGCAAATGTAAATATATATATATATACAATATAATCAATGTTTATTATAACTTTATTTTTTTATAAGGTCGCTACA
>JABUQX010079686.1:32500-47500 GCA_015478945.1 Trachelipus rathkii
CATTCTTCTTCTTTTCTCACTTTGTAAGTTTGTTCCCATTTTCGTCACTTATTGCATTAGGTTTTCATTCCCCAATGATATATTTTTTTGTGAGGATTTATTATTTCCAATTGTGTTTTAAACGACTTGTTCGTTAAAGGCTCTTGTATCTTCTCTTGTATCTTTTTAACTTTGTTCAGCTCGATGTATTTTTCGAGATTTAAAGTTTCTAAATTTAGACATTTCTTCTTCCACTTTGCATCTTATAACTTTTTTTTTATTTCATCTTGTGGTATCCTAGTCTAATAATCCCACAACTACAACTGAGCAAATCCCACAACTATACCATACCTCAAAAAATCCAGAAATTCACTCCTGTTATGCGCCTTTCTTCTCTCCTCTGCCAAACTCACATTTATCTCCTCAAGCATTCCTTTACTGACTCAATCCACTTTTTCTTCGGTCTCTCAGCCGGTCGATTCTCAGCAGACTCACCACTATACATCCGCTTAACCAACCAACTATCATCCATCCTTTCCATATGACACCAAACCATCTCACTGTACTCTCATTTATTCTCTCATTTACGCCTTTCTTCACACCACACAACTCCCTAATGCGGTCATTTCTCATTTTATCAATTCTTCTCATGGTTGTCAATCTGAACACTTTGTATCTTAGATTGTCTTATTCCAGACCATAATTTCACTACTATATATTAACACAGGTAACAACATACCCTCATGCAAAACCCTAGTGCACTCAAGACTTTGTCCCTTCACATTCACCAAGGATTTAATTGCACCAGCCACCTTCCTACCATTCACAACTTTCCCCACTATATTCCGCATCATCCGTTCCCTTTTTATACATAATATATCCTAAATATTTAAACTCAGATACTTGTTCCGCTGCTCACTATCTAACATGACTTCACACCGTCCGTCGACTCTCCTCACTCACTACCATAACCTTACTCTTATCTATATTTACTTTCAAACCCCTTCTTTTACGCACCCTGCAAAACCCCTCTACCAATCCTCTCTAACTCTCTTCATATATATATATATATATATATATATATATATATATATATATATATATTATATGTGTATAAAATATAGATATATATTATATATATCTATATATGTAATATCGATATTTTTATATATATCATATAATATAATATATATATATATATATATATATATATATATATATTATATAATATATATATATATATATATATATATATATATATATATATATATATATATATAATATATATATATATATATATACATATTATATTTATATTATAAGAGGTCTGTCTGAAAAGTATCCGACCTGATTCTCTCCCGCGGAAAGTAATTACTTGAGGTTGGCAACACTGAAGAACGGAGAGAACAGAGAACAGTTGTGCTCGCGTAAATATTGGTTTTAGGTTGCCGGACACGTCAGTTGCTGACAGGCTTCTGCAGAGTGAGTTATGTTGTGTTAATAAACGTCGGAGTTTTATTTTGGTTGAGATGACGGAATGTTGAGCAAAGATACTGCATCAAGATTTACAAGAAGCTTGATGATACGTAGGCGGAAACAATTCGTAGGATTCAACAGGATTTTGGTGATGATGCAATATGCAACGGAGGTTAGGAAAATAAAATACTGGTACAACCGGTTTAGTAATGGCAGCACTTCATCCGAGGGTGATCTTTCTTCAGGATGACCGTGATAAAGCAGGAATGCACAGAAATCATTGTGAAAGTGAGGTCCTTGATGATGCCAGATCATCGTTTGACAGTGAGAGAAATTGCTGATGACATCGGTATCAGCAAAGATTCTGTTCATGTAATTTTACGGGATAAATTAGGATTGACCAGGGTGGCAGCCAAATTTGTGCCAAAACTGCTTTCGCAGGAACAAATGATACAGACTTCACCTCTCACAAGACATGTTGGAAACAATCAACAGGAAGATGAAACCTGAATGTATGGTTACGACCCAGAAACCAAAGTCCAGTCATTACAGTGGAATCATTTAATTAAAGTAATGCTGATTATTTTCTTTGATTCCCTTGGTATAGTGTGTCACGAATACACACCTGAAGGAAAAACAGTAACTAAGGAGTACTGACGGAGCATCGTCCGTAGTCTCTGCGATGCAATTCGTTGTGAATGACCCGATCTGTGGTCATCATACAGCTGGAAATTGCATAACAACAAAGCCCCAGCTTATTCGTCGCTTCTGATTCAGGATTTCATGGTAAGGAAAGGCATTTCAATGACTTTAATATATCTTTTATTTCTAAAATATATTTTACTTAAATACTCTAAATTTTCAAATTATAAATCACCCTTGTTTTATGTTAACACATTTTTAAAGGTTAGGAAATAATATCATGTTACTTAATATTTGTAAAACATATTTTTCTCTTCAAGGCGAATACTCCTAACAATTTTGATTGATAGCTAGTATTTATGCCAATGCTTATGTAAAGATTTCAAAGTAAATCTCTTGAGACATTAATTTCCCGTTAGCTCCGAAGAGAAGCGTCTCCAGATAAGACTCTCAAGAAAGGTCCCTTGGCAAGTGAAGTTAAAGATCGGCGAAACAAGAAACTTCCTCTAGACACGGACTTTCTCACGCTACGGACTTGGCAAGTGAGGTACGACGACTGGTAAAGCTTGCAACTCTCTCTCTCTCTCTCTCTCTCTCTCTCTCTCTCCTCTCTCTCTCTCTCTCTCTCTCTCTCTCTCTCTCTCTCTCTCTCTCTCTCTCTCTCTCTCTCTCCACCACGATCTGGATAGGGGAGGTATGGCGACGGGCTAAGAAAGTGATCCTTTCAGAGATACAAGAAAAATTTCAATCAAAAGGAGTCATTTGTGTTACTCATCTTTTAACATCTCATAGTTACATCGTGTTGAAATAAATATTAAAACTATGGTTTTAACAAATGAACTTAGTTCGTTTATTTACTTTTGTTTTCTTTACTAAAGAGATAAGTCCTAAATCCATTGATTATCTACTGGTAGATATCTTAACGGCACAGTGGAAAGTGCTTGTTCATTAAAGAGATTACACCCAGTTTTAAGACTTTCATCAAATTTATATGTAAGAGCTACTGAGATCCGAGTGTAGGATTTCAACTAGCATATATATATATATATATATATATATATATATATTATATATATATATATATATATATATATATATATATATATATATATATATATATATATATTATATATATTATATAATATAATATATAATATATATATATATATGTATATATAAGATTGTATATATATATATATATATATTATATATATATAATATAGATATATTTATATTATATATATATATATAGTATATATATAGAATTATATATATATAATATAAGTTATATATATATATACAGTGGCGATATCCAGAGGTGTGAATGGCCAATGGCCCCGCGGAAATTTTTAGATGAAAAAATTTTAGCATTGATCATATCCGTTAAATAATATAAAGTGCAGGGTTAAATTACATTTTAAGAGTACTGAATCGTCGCTGTAGATATATCTCGTAAGTCCTTGGCGGAAGTTTTTGACAGAGAAAGAAGAAAAACGTCGATAATTCTTACCATATGTATATATATATATTATATATATATATATATATATATATATATATATATAATATATATATATATTATATATATATATACCTATATATATATATTAATATAGTATATATATATATATGATATTAGACAGAGAGAGATGCGTCTTAATTCTCTCTTCTCAGCATACTTACTAATGTAATAACATTTTGTGCTTTTGTAAAAGCTATCGATCTATTGTTTTAAGGGTATAATATCAAGTTGCAAGTGAATAGTTATAGTTTTGTACTTTGTGTTTAACATTTTTGTTCTTGTTCTTGTTCAACTTAAAAAATAAAAAAAAATATATTAAAGAAGATAAAGATATATAAGAACTTTTTCACAACACAAAGTAAGCACACAATATTAGGAAATATTAAAGATCATCTCTGCGAACAATACATATATAAGTACATATTTACGTCATTACTTGCATCCAGCGATAGAGCGCGGAGTAAGATATTTTCAAAGAAAGGTGGCCTTGATGATATAAGTGGTAAGCTTACATCTGATGTAAAACGTTGAAGTTTATTGTCAAATTGTACGGAGTACTTTGAGAAGACATCCGTGTCCCGCCCCTAGCTCTGTTGCTTGGAACAAAAGTAACTTCAAGGTAACGGAAAGCATCCAGAATTGTGTTTCTATTCGTGTCGAAGCCGGTCTCATTACCGCTCTCAAAGCCAGTGAACTATTCCCTAAACCAACATACCACGACTCCATACTCACTCGATCCTCGCCAAGTGACGTCTGCTAGCTCCTAAAAGCAGGTCTGCAAAGGAAAAGTGAGAGATCCCCATCACAATATGAGCTTGAATTCAACGCAGTGCCACTAGATCAGAAAAGGGAAGACATGACCGAGTAGAAGCGCTAAGTTTCCAATTGTTGAAACGAATTTGTTGAGCAATACCTCTTGGTAGAAGCAATAAAATATATCTCCCGGCATTTATGTGGCACATCATGACTTCCAGGTCGAGTCGTTACTCTCCGAACTCTCGTTTCCATGCTCCGGGCATTAATCCTCGCTGACTGAGCTCACTCAGTGTGTCGGAGTCTCTTAACGAATTATTCGTGCTATATGAGAGTGAGGAACGAACGCAGGTCGTTTTTAGATAATTCTTAATAGATTCCTATGTCCTGGCGACTAATGCCCATGAAGCTCATATAGGACACTCACCATCCTCATCGCATGGGCCACGGAAGTCCTCTTACTTAATATCGAGTCATTTTCCGAAATGTCATGTCAGCGAAGCACTCATGAGTTCCCTATAACATATTTCAGGATAAAGGTAAACTATGTACTTGTGCTTCTACGGAGGAACGTGATCGCTATCTTCCTGTTCTGTTCGGCCCAGGCGTACACACACAAGCTGTTCTTGGGTCCCAGAGGAGCGCCATCCGAAGATATCCCGCTCACCCGCCTAAAAGATCGGTGCGCGACGCTTACGTTCATGAAGTCTGAGGCTACTATGAAGAAGCTCTACACAATATATTAAGTGCACAAAGGTTGAATAAGAGGACCGTATAGGAAATTCCTAGTGCACATTTCTTTACAGAGAGCCGAACAAATCGACGAAAATACGTTGGTTCACTGCACCCAGCGCAATGGACACGTCTCTCTGCTCCGCTCAAGTTGACTCATCCATCGATGTGTTGAGTAGTTAATTAACGTTGAAGTAACAGTGCGACAAAGCAATGACCTTCCTTTCTACGTTACTCCATCGCTTTTGGCATTGCTTAAATTTATGCCTCACAAAAGCTTCTTAAATTGTTCAAAAGAGATTTCTCAAAGCGTCAACGGGAATAGCGTATCAGAATGGTAGTTACACTCTTCTGGTCTTGGCAAGAGTGCTAGAGGACGAAAGTGTTCTGATACAGGCCAACTGCGAATAGATCGAACGTGTATTCCATAGAAGAAAGGTAGCAAGAAGAGATTAAAAAAGTTTACGAATGCGAAACTCGCTGGAGCCAACGGAATGAATCGGTTTTAGTATATTGTAAGAGAGCCACTGGATGAAACCCTCATTTAATAGCAGATTATTATGCACATCAGTAGATAAAAAATGTGTTGCGAGATCAGTCAAAAAAAAAGGGGGGGTGGGGGGTTGCTTTAGTGTACCTGAAGGATCGTCATACAGTCATACTATTGCTCTATACACAAATTCAAAGGGACAGCTACTCTGTTTCTCACGCATTGCGCCACTGTTCGGTTGTGCTCTTTTTTCTTCATCGAGGCTTTTTTTCCCTTCTCTTTGTTATAGGCACAAGAGGCGCTATTAAGTTACATTACAATCTTTCAAAACGATGCTCGTGCACACGAGGATTATGTCTACCTTCTGCCTGATCCAGCACCTACTAATGAAGTTAATTCTAGTTAAAACGTAACCACTCGACCACATCTACTGAGAGACACTACTCAATGATTAAAATTTCAGCATTAATTATTTGAGAATGTGTAAGCGCGATCTGAAATCTGAGCTGGGTATTGAAATTGCCTGTACCAAGAATAACAAATTCCAAAAATTACAGACCAAACAGTTCCTTACTTCTGACCCCGGTCAGAACCACTTACTACAAGTCACGCTAAGCCGCCACGCACGAACGTGACATGACATTAACCATTTTTATTCCATTTTAGGGATTGATTTATATCAGGCATTTAGGAGAGAGGTTTAATTATAAAGAACGGAGTTAGTATCTCTCATGACTAATGTCTTCCGTAAAAACCTCCACACGAAGGATGTATAGTGTGTGAACCACCTTATGGAGGAAGAGGAGTGGCGAGAGTGTGCGACCTAGGGATATAAGTGTCACATTTTACAAAGATCTCGAAAGCCCCACATTAGATAACTTGTAGTAAAAGCAGCTTCACCTGTTCCACCTATCGTGCTTAATCTTTATCGTGGAAGGTTGAAAGTGGCATCACAGCCACAGATCGTCAAAACAGCAATGGACGAACCTGGATGTATGCTGTATGGATTCACGAAGTCATAATTTAACGACGAATTTACATTTGGTTGGCAAAAACTGGCAATTTTGACCAGGCTAGTGTTATTGCCGTTCATTTAGAAGAAGAGATTATTGATTGAACATGTATGACTCTTGTCTCGTCAAGAGATACCGGAGAGACTATGTGTGCGAGAATTAGGTGCAACATTGCCTCTCAGACTGGATTTGCCTAGCGCTTAAGTCCATATACTGATTGCTACGATATTGAAATACAAAACGGAAGATGGTAAATGGCCAATTCTGTACCACTTTATGTCTGTTAACTTCTCATGCTTTTGGCGATTTAAAGTTAACATCAGGAAGATGGGAGCTGTTAATATGGATGTTGATCATTCGGATATTAGTGTCATACTCCTTCGTAGTACTCTGCCTATTCCTTATAGTGCCGGTTAGAAATTTTACAATTTCCTCTAGTCCGAGCTGCCTCCGCATTAAGAGTAAACCCTAGACTTACACATATACCGCCTATAAAGATCGTTATACCAAGATCCTTGTATACAAGGTTCGAAGTGCTCAAAATAGGCGTCTTTATCTTTTTTCAACGGTGTGAAAAGGCGGAAAATCCGCCTTTTTCGACCAAAATCATGCAGGAAAAAAGGTTCGTTAATCACTCCAACGGCTATTGGCACCACTCTCCGGACTTGTACACCTACGTAATTTTTGAGTATTTCACTCTATTGCGTCACGGAAAGTTACCGCCTCGTATCCTGTTCAAGTCTCATCCGTACCTCGGTATTCCCACTCGTCGATATGAGTTATTAAGCAATTTATCACCGTGAGTAGGGTCCACGGTTGAACATAAATAATTGCCTGTGAACTAGTATATATAATTTATATATTACTATATATACTGGTTAGTCCTGATGTTATAAATAGAGATGTTCACCAACAGCTTTATCACAAGACACTACTACGATTCCTACTTCCCCAGCCGGCGTTTCTCTATCGAGCTATATGCCCTCCTTACACCAGTGCAAGACGCTTTATACTGGTGAATATAGAGGTCCTCACCATCCGCTACTCAGTTCCCCACGTCTCTATAGGCCCTTAGGTGAGTAACCATCACTGTAACCGCAGTAAGTAGAGAAATCTGATTGACTAATTGTACTAATTAATAACAGGTATTATTATGCTCACGTGGAAACTCATCCGTAGTTAGGTGTCAACCCGGTAGAAACTACTGATTCTCACGTTAGCCTCCAACATACGTCTTCCCGTGTTCCACCCCTCCTCGTGCTACTGACTATCGGGTATAGAGAGAGTTAGTCTATATATGGAAACGATTACGGGTTATCCAGTAATGATGGTGATCTTGGTCCTATGATAGATTATTATGCGTCTAATTGGTCTAACTTTACATCTCAGGGAGGAAGTCTACTCTACTTTCTGAATGAAGATGGCCAATCTTCAAGTCGAGGTAAAGGTTTGCTCGGTGACTGTTTGCTTCTACCTCTGTAGCTCTCTTACATAAGGCGGTTACACTCATACCCAGATGAGCTGCCATTCCTAGAGATTAACTCCCTCACTCACGTCCTTAAAATAGATCGATCCTAAAGACATTGGCAGGGATCTGAATGCAATTTAAATTAAGCTCTACTATCATATGAATTCGTGAACAGAAGGGTCTTGTAGTAATTATGATGTCTCCCGCCTCTTTTCGCACAATCGGACACAGAGGAAAAAGAAATTTTCCCTCTCGCCATCACCTGGTTATGCACCCTACTCCGTAGACTTGACAACCTCGCATTTATTGAGTTATATTATATCATCCTTTGTGAATCCAGGATAGACCTCGCCTCGTTCCTGCGTCTCTTCGATTAACCATCTCTCGGCTTCCCACTCGTCAGAGAGTAGCAATAATTATAATTATGATAGCATCACGTGCAATATGAGAGGTTCACATCAGCGTAAATTTAAAATTTAATATGCCTGTATTTATGAAACTTGCCTTGGTATTAGTCCACTGGTAGTAAAGGATGTCTATACCAACAGTTCTCAACATATGAACTACATCTATAATACTACGTCCATCGAGCTCCAGCCGGGTGTCGTTCTCATCGAGCTATATTGCCCATCCTGACACAGCAGACGCGGTGAGGTCCTTAACCCATCCTCCGCCTACAAGTCCCTCACGCCATCTATAGCCCTTGATTACGTACTACTACCTGATACCGCAGAGAGATGACGTGACATTTAGACAATTATATACACGGGTATTTAATTCTACGTTGAAACCTCCGAGTTATAGGGTGACATTCCCTGAGGAGGAAAACTCTAATCTTACCCGAGCTGCCTCTTATACCATAATACATCTTACCTGTTCCACCTTCTTCACAGTTAATGCCATTATCAATGATTCTTACGGGAGAGTTGTGAGAGCAGGGGCGTATGGTAATTAAGATATTATATTGAGTTAGTACGTTCTGACCTCTGCTACTTTATATGAGAGTACTTTTAGAAGGTTAAGCTAGCTCGTATCATAAGCTGGTGGGATAGATCTACCGTTATATCCAGCCTATTTAGATCACCACGGTCTATAGGTACCTTGATTATACCACTCTGAATATACAGAGATTAGACTGGCGTGACTAATTGACATTGAGTGATACTTGGTCAAACCGGTAACCTCTCCGAGAGTTTAGGTGGCTGTCATAGTAGCAGTGGTATAATTACTCTGCCCAGGTACAGCTTCATCAGATGCCTCTTATCTGATTCTGTCAGCTACCTATAGTAAGCTACCACGAAGAAGGTCGCGAAGGAAGAAAGTCATCGACACAGCCTATTCTCTGGTCGGTCTTATATATTAGTATTGTTTGACCGCGAAAACCAGGTATGTCTCTGTTTCTAACTAGGATGCTTACCCCCGTGAGTATCACTCTCTCGGAACCCAAGGGGGCATGTTGAAATTCGTCAATATATATAGAATGTGAGCAAACACTTCTGTACTTTTTATATTTGGTCGAATTTATCTGATTCTAGAAATTTAAAAGAATACATCTAAAGGCTTGAAAAAAAGCGCTTTAATAAATATTTAAGTGTTTGTGTATAGAAAAAAAAAATGTTTGCTCCTCGTGTAACCGTATGCTACCACTTCTTCTATACATATAATGGTATCCGTTCTCTCACGATATTTAAAGAATTGATCATCCTATTTCACAACGACACCACGAGGCTCTCCGTCTTAATCTAGTAATTTTTGTCTATATAGAAAAACTTTTTGATGTTAGGAGATTGCATATGCAGTTATGTGAGCATATAATGACTGTGAAAAATACGTTAGTTTTGTACATCTTATCAAACTATCGGATAGATAAACTGTGTTTATTCCGTACGGCTGTTAGACTGATGTTAATTTAGGTTTATTTTACTATGTTAGATCTTCATATCTTTGTTTGAGAAGAGATGTTTTGGAACACAACCACAACTTTATTTTTTTTTGGTACAATTGTTTAATTTTTGACATCAATGTTTTAGTTTATTATGAATAATTGTAATTTTTTTTTTGTCTAAATTTGTTAGTGTGGTGAAGCGTGGCTTCTTTATAAGAACTATTAATCGCTAAAAAATTCTACAATACACTACACCACGAATCATCGATAATATATCGTCTTGACTAATATAGCCATATTTCATCAGGGATTTGACGCACTTTTTCAAGCGCCAGGTAGCGGAAGATAAATGTTGTGTGATATCCAGACTCTGTTTTGCTTGTACAGTTTATTAGTACTTTTCTCTTCTTTAGGAGTAAGAGATTTTTTCCGTAATATTTTCGTGGTTGGTGTGCGGGTGCAGTGGTTATGTGAGAGAACATCTCGTAGAGACCAATGTCGTAGGTCGCCTTTTTCTATTCGACGTTCCAGCACATCAGACCGGTCGATTACTCTCTCAAAACCTCAGTAGCTTCGCGCGGTGGGAAAGACTAACCAGCTTTCTCAGAGAACCCGCTGAACGATTATCTAGCTGCGTTAGTTCTCTGTAGCACGACACAACGTATTTGCGTGACTAAATCATACTCCCCAGCAATCTTTTGCGGTGTAACCAGATAAATATATATTTTTCAATCCGTTAATCTCCTCATTTTTTGCAGACATTCGAGTACAAAAATGCTAAGGTTGCGGAGTTCACTGACCTCATTATTGATATTTACAGAACCACAATTAACATACAGATCTTCGGAAGAGCGCGTACATTTCAGCGACCCAGTCACGCGTGAACAGGAGTGAGATTCTTGGATAATCGCCTCGATATGCTGAGTACATTTGTTATATATATCATCTATTATTTTTACCATCATATTTACTCCAGACAATATTATCTGTGGTGTGCTAGCTGCTGCTTACTAGTTCTAGACAAGATACACAGAATATATTTAACTCTTTCAGTATATGTCCTCCAGGACCAAATTATCGTAGCCAAACTCCAAGACTTCAGGTGATCTGAGACACGTTTCACACCCAGACAGGAAGTACGTTGTGATATCACTCGCGATTCAGAGTCACAAATCTTCCTGATCTGGCCCAAGTTCCTCCAATTCTAACTATCCTTATAAAAGGGTGTATTTTCACACAAGATCTCGAGTCAATCAACCTCAGCGAAGCGACGAGAAAATTTTCTGAGCTCTGGGTCGTGGCCATGCACTGCATCGCCTCTCATTTGTCTGGAAATGCTTGGACGGGTAGGAGGGGCGCCCGAGGGAAAAGTAATTCTTCACTTAGTTCTCAACGCCCAACAATTCCAGGTTTTGCACAGGGAAAAATCCATCTCGAGCAGCAGAAGCGCAAAACTATCTCCTTCGCACCCTCGCGCAAGCACAGTGTCTACGGCACAAGAGCGGATTTCATTCCACTTGGCTAAACGCCGCGAGATTCCTACCCTAAAAGTCCGGATTTTCGTGCACTCGATGGGGGAATAATATATTCTTACAACCCACCGTGGGGCGGGCCATTATGATCGTACCACTTCTGTCCCAGACGTAGCACCTGCTATGATTGGTCTACACGTGTAAAGTACAAATTACCTTCCTCCAAATTCCCGCTTTTCAACCTGCGACATACTTCGTCTCTGTCAGCCGTAATACACCCTGCTCTTCCCAGCCCCTGCGATCGGGATGACTTATGGAGTCAAACGAGGTTGCTTTCGTCGCGCGCTGAAAGCTTTCTACAGGACTGCGACGCAGATTATATACTTCGGCACCTAGACTAGTCGGTCTCTTTGGATGAGGGAAGGACTATTTCTTACGGTGCGGGCCTATTTCACTGGATCGCCTTCCTTTCGAGTATCGGAGGGGGCGCGGAGCGCGCGTAGGATATATACCCTTCCATATTAGTCCAACGTTTCAGGCACTTGAAGAATCACGTCGTTCAGCTCTCGCAATCTCTTTCCTTCTCTACCCGCACTGAGGACATCAAGCCGGTCGGTCAAGAGCGAGACATATGATATTCCAGGCTAGATGCAAGAGCGCGCGGAGTATTCTCTCCCTCTGCAGTGGTGATTTTGGTATCCGTCTTAGCCGGTATCAGTATCTACGTATGACCCCGATGGGGCGGGCCGGGTATCGATGTAAATGGATGCGCATGCGTATAGTACAATTCGAGCGCGGCTCTACGAAATATCCTTCCCAAACTCCAGCTTTTCACGGGAAAATCTCGCGCAGCGGAAAACACTCTCTTCCTTTCCCAGGCCCCCGTCCGGGAACTATATTGTAGTCAAGTAGGAGCTCCTCTTTCAGTGCAGGGCCAACAACGCGTCATGGAAGATCTCCTTCCAAGAGGTCGGATTTGCCGGATTTTTAGGTACCGATCGACGAACAAAGCGGGCTGTGCGATGCGCAAACGAGAAAGTGATTTCTTACCGTGGCGGTAGGCACTCCTTGATGTGTTCTCGTCCTCCACTGTGCAACAGAAGACTGCGTCCGTAGATCTAAGTACCCTCTTCCTTGAGGATCCAGAGTTTTACACGGATTAATCTCCGACTGCTCATGCGAAAACTCTCTCGCTTCTTCTCTCGCCGTGCGTACTCAGCTCTTAGGTTCGAGAAGAGTGAGCCTTGACTCAGGTGGTCATGTCAACGCGTGTTCTCCCAAGACTATTGTATTTCACAAAGTGCGGGCACTTCTCAATATGCCTCTTGAGAGCCGGATAGTCTCTTCTACTGGTGTTCGCTCCGAACTCCACACCCTTATGATGCGCACCACTGTTCTTGGTGGTTACTCTAGGCCTGTTCGGCTCTTAGAACATAGCCTTGCCCGTGAATCCTAGTTTTCACGGAGAAATCTCCGCATGGCTCTGAACACCAACCCCGTCCCCTCTCTCTCTTTCCCCTTCTCGAGGACTCGGGGTGATATAAGAGGAGAGCTTCTGCTTCCATCCAACTATTGGCGAGGTAGAGAGTTTTTTCCAAAGCGAGTCGTGAGTGTGCGGACAATTGACAATTCTAACTTGTATCGCTGATTCACCGCTGAGACATATGGCGCGTGTTTTTCAGGGTCACCGGATCATAGGACTCAGTTTCGCCGTGAGATGCTTTAGTCTAGAAGGTGTGTGGTAGTGTGTCATGATTTCTCGAGATCCGCTTAATTCCCGGCACCCCGTTCGGGGGTCCAAAACTATCATTTCTCTGCCGTATGGTTCTCGATTGGAGCGGGCTACCTCACATGCCGCACTCGCAGTGTTTGGTAGAGCAACGCACATGTCCACCCTGTGTCCGAGAAAGAAAAGATGGTGACCGCCTTCTCACCCTCACATTTCAACGGTATCCCCTATAGTCCTCTTACTTGTATCTATTAACATTCTACTTAGAAACATATCCTTCGCTGCTACGCATCAAATCTCATTTTCTTAGGATCCTTATCTCCTCGCCTTCGCTTCAGATTTCCTTATGTGCGATTCGCGCTCGATAGAACGGCGTATCTCTCTCTCACGGCACACCTCACACCGAGCGTCGATGAATTCTTCACAAGTCAGTGGATCTGTGATTCTCGCAATGCTTAGGATGATATGTCGTGTTATCCTCCGCCGCGGTGTAGGCCAGTGATGATCTGACCGCGTGAGACTGTGCTCGTGGCTGAGCACGGGGCTCTACGATATTCGACGAAAGATGCACCTTCCCTGTGGAAAAATTCCGGAGTTTATACGCAAACGACAGTCATCTCCACTCGCCGACACGATGCGCCAACACCTTCTCTTCGGCTTTCCCCCGTGCGTACGTCTCAGCTTAGGCTCAAGTCTAAGTATGCGAGATTCTCTCAATCTCGCACTACACTATTCGAGTCGGAGAGTTTCCGAAATATGTCTGGAGGAGTCTACTCTGCTTACTAACTCGTTTTTCTGCTCAAGCTAATATGTCACGCGCTGAGCTCAGCAGAATCTCATGTCGTGGATTCACCATACTGCTATTATCTCGCTCACTTTTCGAATGTATGATTTAGCCACGATCAATCTCTAACATACATTATTTCATCTGTTATAGATCCGGACTCGCGACTAAGCCCACCGCATCCGCTAGTTGGCTTGAATCAATATACTCTTGCAATTTCGGCGCGGCTGCTCTTACTTATCTTAGGATCTCCTTCTTCGTTGTAATCTGATCCAGTCTTCTGGTCCGTATCTTGAAATTACCTCCCCACAAATTTCCCGGCTCTGTCATCGGAGGCCAATTTCTACACGCGCAGCTTCACAAAAATCCTTCCTTTTACCTCTCACGTTCTGACGCAAATCAGTGCGCTCGTCTAAGAAACGAGCCCGAGATCTCTCCAGGCTAACCAATCTGCAGTTCTCTTTCGACGGTTCTCTTCTCTCTCCTGTTGACAATATACATCATCGCGCGAGATTTTCCAAAGTCGGATTTTGGACTGAGGGGGGATATCTCTTACCCTGGGCGGCCATATGATCGCCCTTGTCGAGCGCGGCCGAGAAATGCCTTTCCCGAATCCAGGTTTTCACGGAAAATCTCGCGCAGCGAAACCTCCTTTCCTTCCCGCCGGGACTCAGGGTCGAAAGAGGAGATTTCTCTTGCAACATCGCGGGAGATTTTCCAAAGTCGGATTTCGAAATCGTATTTTCCGCTAAGTCACCCTGAGCTATGCAAATCTCAGGAATCAAACAGCACCGCTTTATTCAATAATTAACTCAAAAAAGAAATTTTTCAATTTCTAATCGCAAAAACCGCTCTATCGCGAAGATCGACGGATTAGCAAACGACTGCTGCTGCCTCTCTATAGATCACTCGTGATTGTATCTCCATTTGTTACGGACTGTCTCAGATTTTTGCTCTCTTCTCAGTTGCTCCAGTTATACAAGGGTCTCCCCCCTTGTATGAGTACTGTCTCATATCTGGGGCTCTAGTTTCACCCGGGCTTTTGGACAGGTCGA
>JABUQX010079686.1:57500-60000 GCA_015478945.1 Trachelipus rathkii
AAACCCTTTCGCCTAAGACAGTGAGAGGGGCAGGTCTCTGTCAAAGGCTTCCGGGTTCGAGGGATTCTTGACTCTCGTCCCTCACGTTAAAGCGGAATGCCTTGCCAGGAACAGGCATCCCGCCGGGACTTAGAGTCAAAAGAGGAGCTTTCTCGGGCAACATCGCGCGAGATATTCCGAAGTTGGGATTCGAAATAGAATTTTCCGCCAAGTCACCCTGAGCTATGCGTTTCTCAGGGAATCAACAGCACGCTGGACTTAGCGAAATTTTTCAATTTCGAATCCCAAACCCGGACCGAGGGGGCAAACCTCTTACCGTGGGCGGCCATATGATCGCCCTTGTCGAGCGCGGCCGAGAAATGAAACCTCTTGCCGTGGGCGGCCATATGATCGCCCTTGTCGAGTGCGGCCGAGAAATGCCTTCCCGAATCCAGCTTTTCACGGGATATCTCGCGCAGCGAAAACTCCTCTCCTTCCCGCCGGGACTCAGGGTCGAAAGAGGAGCTTTCTCGGACAACATCGCGCGAGATATTCCGAAGTTGGGATTCGAAATAGAATTTTCCGCCAAGTCACCCTGAGCTATGCGCTTCTCAGGGAATCAACAGCACGCTGGACTTAGCGAAATTTTTCAATTTCGAATCCCAAACCCGGACCGAGGGGGCAAACCTCTTACCGTGGGCGGCCATATGATCGCCCTTGTCGAGCGCGGCCGAGAAATGCCTTCCCGAATCCAGGTTTTCACGGGATATCTCGCGCAGCGAAAACTCCTCTCCTTTCCTCCCTGCGAAACCCTTTCGCCTAAGACAGTGAGAGGGGCAGGTCTCTGTCAAAGGCTTCCGGGTTCGAGGGATTCTTGACTCTCGTCCCTCTCGTTAAAGCGGAATGCCTTGCCAGGAACAGGCATCCCGCCGGGACTTAGAGTCAAAAGAGGAGCTTTCTCGGGCAACATCGCGCGAGATATTCCAATGTTCGGATTCGAAATAGAATTTTCCGCCAAGTCACCCTGAGCTATGCGTTTCTCAGGGAATCAACTGCGCGCTGGACTTAGCGAAATTTTTCAATTTCGAATCCCAAACCCGGACCTAGGGGGCAAACCTCTTACCGTGGGCGGCCATATGATCGCCCTTGTCGAGCGCGGCCGAGAAATGCCTTTCCCAATCCAGCTTTTCACGGGAAATCTCGCGCAGCGAAAACTCCTCTCCTTTCCTCCCAGCGAAACCCTTTCGCCTCAGACAGTGAGAGGGGCAGGTCTCTGTCAAAGGCGGCCGGGTTCGAGGGATTCCCGACTCTCGTCCCTTACGCTCGAAAGGACTGACTGAGGGGGGGCACAGACAGCCTTTCTCGCCGGGACTTAGAGTCGAAAGAGTAGCTTTCTCGGGCAACATCGCGCGAGATATTCCAGTGTCGGGTAAGCGGTCGGGTCGGCCAGTCGCTCGCTCCGGGAAAGGAAGGATAAAAGTTTTTATTTTTTCTAAGTCCATGCTCTCAGGGATATGTAACTCTGACCTGGGTTTAGGCAATCCACCTGGTCCAGGTCACTGTCACATCACCCTCAAGCAACTCACAGTTGCCTGCCTCTTGATTACCGAATCAAAAAATACATGTATAACCCCCCCGTGAGCCGGCCGCGCTTCGCGCGGCAGCCAGGAGGAGCTTTACTTCAGTTTGATTCGAAAAATCACTTCAGCCCGGCAGACCTTTGGACTTAGAAAAAAAAAAAAGACAAAAAATTTCTTCAAAACTCCACAGGCAGCAGCAGACACTAAGGTCTGCTTGCTGCCTGCTTCGTAGTGAAGCAATTTTGAGTCCTTCCTTTCCCCGGCTCTCGTGTAGACTCTGGATTCGGACAAAAAGTTTATCTTTACTCCACAGGCAGCAGACCTAAACTACAATTGGGGTCGGCTGCTACATGCTTCGTAGAGATGCTACTCAGAGTCCTTCCTCCAGGTCACTGGAAATCTCGCGCAGCGAAAACTCCTCTCCTTTCCTCCCAGCGAAACCCTTTTGCCTACGACAGTGAGAGAAGCAAGTCATGTCGAAGGTAGCCGGGCTCGAGGGATTCCAGACTCTCGTCCCCTTGAAGCGTTAAAGCGGAATATTCGCCTTACCAGGAACAGGCATCCCGCCGGGACTTCGAGTCGAAAGAGGAGCTTTCTCAGGCAACATCGCGCGAGATATTCCAGAGTTTGGATTCGAAATCGTATTTTCCGCTAAGTCACCCTGAGCTATGCGTTTCTCAGGGAATCAACTGCACGCTGGTCTTAGCGAAATTTTTCAATTTCGAATCCGAAACCCGGATCGGACAAAAAGTTTGTCTTTACTCCACAGGCAGCAGACCTAAACTACAATTGGGGTCGGCTGCTACCTGCTTCGTAGAGATGCTACTCAGAGTCCTTCCTCCAGGTCACTGGAAATCTCGCGCAGCGAAAACTCCTCTCCTTTCCTCCCAGCGAAACCCTTTCGCCTAAGACAGTGAGAGGGGCAGGTCTCTGTCAAAGGC
>JABUQX010079686.1:65000-74477 GCA_015478945.1 Trachelipus rathkii
TGCCCCGTCCCCCGAAGAACAAGACAAAAAAAATTTGTCATAAATTGTTTGGGAAATATTATTATTATTATTATTATATTATATTCATATTATTATTTATTATCGCATTATTATTAATATTACTATTATTTTATTATTATATTGTCAAGTAAATTATTGTAGAATGCCAAAAGATAAGAATTGAGTTTGACGCCCCACTAAAAATCATTAATAAATCAACTATATATATATATTATAATATATTATAATATAATATATAAATAATATAAGATAAAACACCACAAAAAATATTTAAAATAAAATAAAAAATATATATATATATATATATATATATATATATATATATATATATATATATATATATATATAGTATATAATAATATATATATAATTATATAGTATAATATATAATATATATATATATAATATAATTTTATATATGTATATAATATATAAATATATATATATATAAAATATATATATATAATATATAATATATATAATATATGTGTTGTGTGTTGATATATAATTATATATGTGTGTATGTGTATATATTATATATATATATATTATATATATATATTATATATATATATTATATATATATATATATATATAATATATAATATATATAATATATATATATATATAATACATATATATATTATATATATAAAATATACTAAATATATATATTATATATATATATATATATATATAAAATATATATATATATAATTAAAGAAGAGAGAAGAGAGAGAGAGAGAGAGTCGAGAGAGAGAGAGAGAGAGAGAGGAGTCCAAAATGAAAGGCCACATCATGTGACTGTACATTGACGGAAAAATAGTAGCATATTACTTTATAAGGGTATGCTAGTTAACGTTGTTCACGTAGATGCAGACTCACACACAGTCAACTGTATAAGTTAAATATTGCGACACCGCAAACTAACGTACGAGATGCGAGATATGGAGGTAGTGTGTGGGTAAACGACAACCAACGAAATTGTAACTCCGCAATGAGTCAAGCGATAACCTATCGCAGGGTTAGTTTACCAACGTGCAAGTGTGACGTCTCCACCTCTCACATTGTCTTAATATTGGCGTGTCGTAATATTCGTGTATCATAATATTACATAGTTTTTTCGATGCCCAACACGTATTCCAATAAAGAGTATGCTGATATTGGGCACGTTTACGGATTGTGTGACGGGAATGCAAGTGAGTCGCTGCGTGCATATGCCGTGCGGTATCCAAGGGAGACGGTTGCCGCATAAGTCTGTCTACGCGAGGACGTATCAGCAACTATGTGATACTGGGACGTGTGGTCACAGGAGAATCCTCATGCCAGGGAGCACCATTACCAGCACGAATTTAAATGTAATGCGTTGCTGGATTACTGGCCCACAATCTCCTCGGCCCATATTTTCTACCTGACCGCCTGATCAGCCAACTACCTCAATTCTCGGAATAGGTTCGGTGTGCTCCTTGAGGATGTACACATCTTAAATCTACGTCACCTGTGATTTCAGTTGGATGGATGCCCAGCTCAGCAAACACACGATGGATAGGTCGGGGAGGCGCTGTTGCCTGGCCTCCACTTTCGCCTGACCTCACACCGTTGGACTTTATTGCTTAGGGCGCAATCAAAGGTGTCGTTTACACCATCCCAGTCAACTGCAGAAAAGAAACATGCAAGCGTACATAGACATAACAGATGAATGCCGATCGGTGTCAATGCCCGTTTTACGAATGTACCGTGCATGCATCAGGGCTGGGGAAGGGGCACTTTGGACATCTATTGTAACCTGTATCTGTTGTATTATAATGTCCTGAAAAAAGATATGCAAATCGTGTTGTTTATGGGATATCCTCTGTCACATACTGTATTTCCATCCTCTTAAGTTGGCTCCATCTCTAATAACTCCTCAACGAAGCGTTACCTAGCAAACATGTATAGAGTGTTATGCTGATATTTTCATCAATATACCTGTATATGATGAAGTGGCGTGTTCATTCTGGGACACCCTAGTATATATATACTAATATATATATATATATATATATATATATAATATATATATATATATTATATATATATATATACTATAATATATTATATATATATATATATATATATATATATATTAAAAGTTACAATATAGTATTACGAATAACAGTAATAGTATATAGTCAAACAATCTAATATTTAATATTGTTATGGTTTGTGTATTTCAACCCAAAACTATTCTTTTCAAACAAGCATATTTGCGCAAAGAGCAGCAGTTTCATTCCTGTACAATTTTTGTAGTATGGATTAATATGTATGACTGATATTGCTTTCAGTGATTGGTTGAGTGCTTATTCAATCATAACGCAATCAATGAAATTCCTTCCGATGATTTTTTTTTGCCATAAAAAAATCATTTATTTATTACAAAAGTATCCCCGGACTAATTGTTCTTGTTTATAAACAATGTTTATTTTCGGGAGTTAGAGTGAGTTCTAGTCTAATCGTGTGAAGAGGATGAGCGATTCATCCCGATGTGACATTTTTGCTCAAATCTATAATGACGTCACAACATTTCATATTGTAGTTTAAAAACTCTTTAGTCTTTCTTTGGTCATTGGATTCTGATGTGACGTTATTGTTTAAAGCTATAATTACGTCACAACATTTTATTTTGTGCTTTAAAAACTCGTAAGCTAATTCTTTGTCATTTGATCCTGACGTGACATCATTGACTTCACAATATTTCATTTTGTGGTTTAAAAATTCTTAAATCATTCTTTGTCATTGGATGAATACTTTTGATTAGTCGTAATGTGTTCGCAGAACGAAACTATAGTAGTTTAATTTAAAATTAAATTTAAAATTTAAATTTAATTTAAATTTAAAATTAAATTTAAAATTTATATTTAAATTTAAATTTAAATTTAAATTTAAATTTAAATTTAAATTTAAATTTAAATTTAATGTTTCTTGAATGCAAATATTCAAAGAAAATTAATAAAAAGTAATGAAATAATTTGGAAATACATAAACTAATAATATTATAGTACTAAACAATAACAAAAGAAATTAAATAAATAAATAAATAAATAAAAATTTCTTTTATTTTCATTTTTGAATATTTGATAATTTAAAAAAAAAAAGCAAATAAAAAAAAACACTTTCACTATTTTTTTCTTTTTTTTTAATTACTTACCCATTAATGTCTCACAACTTCTTTTATTAATATTCCAATAAAGACAAAGGAAAAAAATGGAGTAATGAAGTTTACTTAATATTGATTTCCCACGTTGATATTAGGTTAATTATTATATTATTCATTTATTATTATTATTATTTATTATATATTATTATGTTATTTTATATATTTTTTTTATTAAATTATGGTTTATAACAATATTTTATTTTATTTTATTATTAAGTAATACTACGAAGCAGAACTAATAACTAAGTAGTAGTAGTAGAGTATAAGTTAGAAGTTCACTAAAGGGTCTATCCATTTTTTCCGTACCAAAATAATGGAATGCCGCTCGATAATTTTTGAAAACTTTTATATTTGCATGGCGTTAATTATCCCTGGCAAGTTCAAAACCACCATTCGTTTGTAGATTACTCTGCGTTGTAACAGGGTGAGCCAAAATGTTTGACCAGGTGGAGAAAAATTTATCACTTAATAGAGGTTAACATTTTAAGTCATATCTCCATATTGGTAATTCTTATACCAAATTTCATAGAGAGTGATTTGTTAGGGATACTTTAAGGTACATTTGGCTTCTTTGTTTTTTTTGGAAAATAATTATTTCACCATGAAAGATGAATCCGAAAATGGATTAAAAATCGAAGAAAATCGATTTTCGTGGTGTGTTTTTTTAAAAAGAAGGAAATAATTTAACGATATAAATTTTGTGTGATGATACACACTAAAGTAGGGTTTACTTAAATCTTAATTGAAGTTTGGTAAATATTTTTTAAAAAAATGTTAAACAGGGTGTCCAAAAATCAATTTTTCGAAAAATCGGTAACTTTGAACCTTAATATCTCTGATGGGGTAAGTGCAAAAATCTGAATTTCACACATCTATACTATTACCATAGAGTCCTTCACCTGCAATATTGACTTTGGTATTTGCTTATTTTAAGAAATACAGCCATTTAAAGGCCAAAAAAAAAAAAAAATTAAAGTTTGTAGCATAGCAAGTAGGCCTACTCGCTAAGTGCAAAAGACCCTTGTGCAAAGTATGTAAATATATTATTATTATTAGAAATTATTAAAAATTTGTCATAATTCTTTTTTTTTTCAATTTATTTTAAAAAAAAAAACAATGAAAATAAAATCATAATTTTGGAAAAAATTCACGTTTGGAAAATGTCAATAAAATATAACTTAGACTTGTGTTTTTTTATTCAAATTAATACTATAACATTATTAAAATCTATTTAACATTTAAATTATAATTGAAAATTAGTTTGGACAAGATAAGACGTAATAATATTTAATGAACTTGAAAATGACCGGTTTTCCCACCATTCAATTTTTTTGGAAGTGGTTGTGTCGCTCTCTCTTACCATTTGATTTGGAAATAAAAAATATATACGGGCCTCTTTATCTTAAAAAAAATGTTTGTGTGTGATACGTATTATGTTATGTAATATATATATATAATATATATATATATATATATTATATAATATATATATATATTATATATATTTTAATATATTTATTAATTAATTTTATTTTATATTTTATTTTTATTTTATTTATATTATATACGATATATAATATATATATATATATATTATATATATATATATATATATATATATATAATTATATAATATATAATAATATAATATATATATTATATATATATATTATATATATATATATACGTTATATATTATATAATATATTATATATATTATATATATATATTATATTATATATATATACTATAATATATAATATATATATATATATATATTAATATAAATATATAATATATAATATTATAATATATAATTATACGGTATATAATATATATTATATAAATATATATATTAAATATATATATATATATATATTATATATTATATAATATATATATATATATATATGGACCGAAATGGGGGAAATCGGTCAAAAATCGCCGTTTTTTTTTTTAATGAAATTCATGAAAAATCGAAATTTAAAGTTAATCTTTACTTAATAGTTTTTCTCACATTTGGAGTTTCCCTAATGTTATAGAATAATGAAAAACAATAAAAATATTAAAAATAAATTATTTTTAAATTTTTTTAAAATTTCCATTTTCAAAAAATTGAATTCGGGAAAAAACGGTCAGTGGCGTCGGGGAAAACGGTCATTAATATTATATACGTTGTGTTTATTCCAAACTAAGTTTTATTATAATTTAAATGTAAGTAGATTTAATTAATTTAGTATTAATTGGATTAGAAAAACCAACAAGTCTAAGTTATTATTTATTGACGATTTACAAACGTGATTTTTTCCAAAATTTGAATTACTATTATCATTGATTTAGGGGTTTTAATGTGCTTAAGAACGAGGGTTGTGACAATAATGTATACTGATTCTATAATATAATAATATTTACACACTTAAACAATATAGACTTTATATTACGAGAAGGCCTACGTATGCTATCATAACAAAACTTGATTTGTTTTTTTATTGGCATTTTTGAATTGCTGTATTTCTTAAAACAAGCTAATACCAAAGTCAATATTGCAGGTGAAGAACATCTATGGTAGTAGTATAATGTGGGAAAATTTCAGATTTTTAGCACTTACCCCATCAGAAAGATATTAAGGTTCAAGTTACCGATTTTCCGAAAATTGATTTTTGAACCTGTAAGATTTTTAAAAATTTACAAACTTCAAATAAGATTTAAGTTAAACCATACTTTAGTATGTATCATCACACAAAATTTTATATCGTTAAATTATTTCCTTCTTTTAATAATACACCCACGAAAATGGAAATTTCTTCGATTTTTAACACAATTTTTCGGATTCATTTTCATGTGAAATATATTTTCCCAAAAAAAAACATGGAAAGGCAAAATGTACTTAAAGTAGCCCTAACAATCTTTCTCTATAAAATTTGGTAACAGGGTACCATCAAGATAAGGCTTTAAACGTGACCTTAATTAGTGATAAATTTGCTCCACCTTGGTCAAACATTTGGACTCACCCTGTTTACCAACCAGAGTAAAATCTACAAAAAACGAATGGTGGTTTTTGAACTTGCCAGGGATAACATTAACGCTATGCAAAATATAAAAGTTATCAAAAATTATCGAGCGGCCATCAGCGGTACGGAAAAAATGGATTGACCCTAAAGGAATTTAATCAAGCGTTTCAAAATTTAAATTAATAACCATAGTCCAATTGCGCAATCGAGGAGAGCGAGTTTTCTCTTCTACTAAATTAACGTGACTCCTTAATTTCATTATTATTATTATAATAATTATCATTATTATAATAATTAATATTGTAACTATTTGCATTATTGGTATGATGGGGTATTAATATAATGAGTATAAATATTATCCTTGTTTGCTACTTTTACATTTATTATTATGATTGTTATTATTATTATTGTGATTGTTATTATTATTATTATTATTATTATTATTATTATTATTATTATTATTATTATTATTATTATTATTATTATTATTATTATTATTATTATAATTATAATAATATAATTATAATTATTATTATTATTATTTTAATTTATTATATTATTATTATATTGATTATTATTATATTATTATTATTATATATTATATTATTATTATTTTATATTTTATTATATTAATTATTATTATTAATATATTATTATTATTGTTAAACATTAATTTTTGAGTTATGAAAAAAACTCATAGCTACTACACTGATCGGGATAGTCACTAGGTATTAATATCATTATGCTAATTACCATTATTATTATTGTAAATTTAATACAATTAAAATTACTATTGAAAGGAAGAGGCATCAGCGTATGTTGATGCTCAAAATATAACTGTAATTAACAAAGATGAAATATAAGAAATGAATGTATTGTATTCGGGGCTCAAAGAACACAACACTGTGTGCAATTAGTCAGACCATTCAGAAGGAGGTAAATTGCATCTAATTATTGGTTATTGAAATGTAATATTATAAAAAATTACTGTGGGCATCATGCTATTAAAGGATGAAAATTGTAACTGTTATCTTGAATAAATATATTTTGATTTTGATTTGATTATTATTAAGAAAATAGACTAGCATGAGATTAAAATTATATTATATCAAATTTACTTTTATAGAAAATTAACTTTCTACTTGAATATTAAACTAATGATGAAACTGAAATTTACTTACAATGCATAAAACTCAATCAATGATCTCAAAAGTCGAAAACGTTGAGTAGAAAGATCATTTTGTGTCAATGTATTTTTATATTATTTCAATGATAAGTGTAATATAATATTTTTGACAGAATAAACGATTTTGAATAATTATTATTATTATTATTGACATTATTGATTTTGATATTATTATTATTATTATTTTGTTATTATTATTATTATTATTATTACTATTATTATTATTATTATTATTATTATTATTATTATTATTATTATTATATTATTATTATTATTATTATTATTATTATTATTATTATTATTATTATTATTATTATTATTATTGATAACAGGCAATAAAAAATTTATATTGTTCCAGAAAAGTTGACATTTTCTGGGAAGAGAATGTCCTTGCTCTTCAAATCTCATGAGAGGTGGTATCAACAGCTTTCAAATTGCACTTTACTCTTGATTTTAATTTCTATTTTTAAAATAAATTATTCTCTCATAATACTAAATATCGTAACATTACATTCAACATCTGCTTCAAATTGTCATTTTCAAATAAATATATAATGGATGATAGTTGGTTGGTTTAAACGGTATGTATATAGTTCGAGTGTGAGTGTGGTTGGATCGACCGACTGGCAATGAGACCGAAGGGAAAAAGTGACTGAGTCATTAAAGGAATGCCTGGAGGAGAGGAATGTGAGTTTGGCAGAGCGAGAAGAAAGGTGCACAATAGGAGTAAATGGCAGGGTTTTGTAAGGCGGTATGGTTGTGGTTTGTTCAGGGATAACCCCACATTGACGAGATGTCAACGATCACACAGTTCTTAGTCGATGGGTGATGCGAGGAATATGCGCTCGGAGAGCCCGCTACTCAACTTAACAAGCCTGCGAAACGCGACCACTACGTGCCCCGTCCCCCGAAGAACAAGACAAAAAAAATTTGTCATAAATTGTTTGGGAAACGGGGAAGCAGCTAGCCGGTTAGGCATTAACAGCGAGAAGGAGCGGCGCGGGCCCCGGGCTTGCGCCGTCCACATACAGGGTGGTTAATCGGGGGGAGACCAGAGGCAAACCCACTCACCGCCGAAATAACCCGTGAGGGCGACACCGGCGACCTGGAGAAATACCTACGCACGCACCCCGAAACGGATCAGCCCTATGAAAGGATCACTTTCGTTTCGCCTTGGGGTTTAGACAGCCCTTTGACTTGCGCATATTCTAGACTTCTTGGTCCGTGTTTCAAGACGGGACGAGTAAGCTGTCGCAAACTACACCGCGTCGCGCGCTGCGAGACATAGCGGGGGCACGACTTCGCCTCCTCAGGGGCGGCTGAGGTGGTGAGAGGACGTATACCCCCAGTCAAGAGCACACTTTACAACATTTAACCGTCCGAGAGGCCGTCAGAGCAACGGGGCGGCCCCGCCAAACTCGGAAAACCCGGCGGCGTCTTCAAACCGGCAAGCGGTTTGCTGCCTATCCGGGAACGAGAATTAGCGGTTTCCCAGACCCCCGTGTCATCGACACCTCTCGAACGGCCGCGGTGCCCTACTTCGGCCAGCAGTGCATCCCCCTTCGGCGCTCGCTGCCTGAAACGTCGGTCGACCATCGAAACTCCGGGGAAATCCCCGAAAGAATCTCCGGGATCCGTTCAACTAACGTTTACGACCAGACGCTGCGTTACCTCCGGGGTGAATTGAAGCCGACCATTTCGGGTACGAACGCTCATTCGCTTTAGACTCGTGGTAGTTTCACGCTCTCTTGAACTCTCTCTTCAAAGTTCTTTTCAACTTTCCCTCGCGGTACTTGTTCTCTATCGGTCTCGTGGGGATATTTAGCTTTAGATGGAGTTTACCACCTGCTTAGGGCTGCATTTCCAAGCAACCCGACTCTCGAGAGCAACCGACGTGGAAAACCGAGGCAACGACCCTACGGGGCTAACACCCTCTATGGCCAGCGGGATTGCAATCGACAAACACTTCGGGTCGGATCGGCTTCCACACGATTACTCCCATACGCGGCATCGCTCACAGGACCTTTCGGCCCTGCAGCCTACGCGCTGAGCTCCTCCCTTTT
>JABUQX010079687.1:0-32500 GCA_015478945.1 Trachelipus rathkii
TTTCAGACAGACTTGTTTTTTTTTTCTTTAATATCGATTGCATGGGCATTCGAACACATTCTGCAGATTTTTTTGAATTATAAATGAATTAAAAAAAAGACTATAAACACTCTATTAAAAACATTTCGAATAAAGATTCAAATTATCTTTTCTAAATATCAATATCTGAAGGATATCCTCAAACGGGAATAATTACCAATTGTTTATATTACTCGTTGTAATGATGGCATAAAAATTACTTAGGACTATTTTTTTTGGTTTTAATCATCGAATGTGCATGCATCTCGACACATTCCGTTAAAGCAAAAGCCTTAAAAACTTAAAATGGTGTATTTGCTGAAGTGTCAAATTCCTAGATTAGATCAACAAACTACGAAAAACGTCATTGCCTGCTTGTCTAGATTTTCTCCTCTCTCTCTCTCTCGTCTCTCTCTCTCTGCTATATAAATATATATAACTACTATATCATTCCCGTAGTAGACATCTGTCACTCATACCCTCCTATAAATATCTATTATAATAGATATATAGTATATATATATTATATTATATATATATAATATATATTATATATATATCACACGGCGTAATTATTTTGAGCAAATTCATTTGATGTATTCTCTGGCACAAAAAAAAAATAAAAACCCAAGCCCTCTTCCCCCAAAATGCGATTAAACTGACTTTAGTGTCTCTGACCCTCTATATACAAGTGGAAGAAAAGACATTACATTGGAACAAATCTAGAAACTCTGTAAAATTTGAACCTTAATATTATATGTTTGTGAGAAAAATCTTCCAAGGAGAAATGTAATAATAGAAGCCAAACTGGCAAATTATTAAAAAGTATCATTTGGAATGTTTTTCATTTTCTTTTTATTGCCATGTTTAGTTCTGAATTCTTTATTTTCTATGCGATATTTGCTCTTACGATTTTTTTAAGACCCCTTATTAAAAAAAATTGGCTTATTTTAGGGCCGCAAAAGAGTAGAGCCCAATTTTTATTTAATTGAATATATTTGAAAAATATTCGTAACGCCACAAATTTCCAGGTTGGAAAAAGGATTCTTTGCTTATTTCACAAATTTCCAATCTCATCTCCGAAAAATTCCAAAAAAACACCTAATATTGTTTAAAAAAAAAAATTCAGATCACGTTACTGTTGAACAAAAAATTTCATTTTTCCATCAACATCCTATGCCATGCATTTTTAATTTGGAGGTGGAGGGGCTGCAGCCCAATAGCCATAAAGACGAGTCGAAAAAGATATATAAATAATATATAATATATATATATAAATATATATATATAATATTATATAAATATAATATATATATATAACTATATATATATATATTTAGTATATATAATAGATATCTATAGTATAAATAATATATATATATATAACTATAATATATAGATATATATATATATATATAAAATATATATATATAATATATTATATAATCATTTTCGGTCAAATTGAGTTATTTATTTCCACAGCGTTTAAAAACGACCCCTCCGATGACAACAAGATATACACTATGTCGAGCTCCTCAATGGCGTCACGATAGCTTGAGAAGCGGTTCTTCTAGTAGTAGTTCTGGATGCCTAAGCGAAAGGTCCTCATCAACAGGAACCCCACCTATAGAAGGAGGATTTTCGCCTCCATGGCAAATGGAGCACGCGCTAGAATTCACACATCTGATGGCCACTCATTTATTTTTGTCTTCTTTTTATTTTTTTGCTTTTTTTTTTTTGTTTTTTTTTTTTTTTTTTTTTTTAATTATTTTTATTTTTTTTTTTTTTTTTAATTTTTTAGAACAGATGCAATAAATTTTAGATTTTCTTTAATTCTTCATTTTTATAAGACGTCTTCTACTTAATGGGTGCGATCCCTAGGTTTTTCGCCTAAGTTAATCTTTTTCACTTGGACCTATACCCACCAATTGGATTATTTTAGTTGTTCCGCCTAACGAATCCAACAAAACAACCCTAAAGCCAGTAACTTAATCTATTCTTGATGTGTTCTTTTTTGGGACGTGGATGCCTTTAGTGGTGAAATAATGAGCCGCCCGGTTCACTGTTACCTCAGCATACTTCACCACTTTCAAACACAGTACATTGGATCACATCGATCTTTGAATAATTAAACGTGTAATTTTATGTTAAAATCTTCTGTGATGCTCACTTTCATTAAATGGGAGCCCATGGGCCTTTGAGTATATTCGACAGAGTGCCCGACTGTTCCTATGAAGCGCGTAGCCACACCGCTCAGCATTTATGGATTTGTGAGAAAACCGGGCCTGCTTTAAAAACTAAAGTTTGAAAGCGGCTTCTTTTTTGGGCGTGGATGCTAGGGATAAAGCGCCGGTTCTGTTAACCCAGCAAACGCGGTGAGGTTCAGTGTTGAATTTTCCGCTGATTGAAGAGTAAAAAAGTTCGTGACTCAATTTTCATTTAAACTTATATTAACCTAACCTACATTTTTCTATCCCTTCTCCTGGTACTATCGCTATTAACAGATTAACCGACACTCCCTTCTTGGGACCTTTTTAGTTCTTCCCTTCGGTTTCCCTTCGACTCCTCTCTCTGTACGAGGATGTGTCTCGCGTCGCATACTTCTTCCTTTGAGGATAGTTTTACTCGATCTGCCTCGCCTTTTGAATTTTCATAGGTTAGAGATGTCAGGACATATTGGGACCGCCCAAAAACCCACCTGAAACCGACGAAAAACCATCACCTGACCGTTTTACCTGCCCTTGACCTTTTTTGACCGCGACCTTTTGGGCCTTGACCTTTTTGGTCAACCCAAATTTTTTGAGAACCCAAAATCTTTTGGCAACCCTCTAATTTTTTGGCAGACCCTAATTTGTCGGCAACCCTAATTTTGTGCAACCTTCGAAGAAGGGTTGCGCCAAACGGTGCGTCAGCAACCGAATTTTAGCCCACCCTAATTTCGACCAACCCTTGGGGCGCTGTCCATTGGTCATTTTGGCCCACCAATTTGTTTGGGCCACCCTTATGGGTCTTACCCTTTTATGCGTTACCTTTTTTCGTGTCCTTGCCCTTTTCTCCAAAGCTGACAGATACCAGGGGTCAATTTTGACCCACGGTTAATTTTTTTGTCCTTCCTTTAGGGGCTTAGCCCTTTTGATGTTCTTAACCTTGTTTGACCATATTATTTCGACCTTGGCCTTGCCATATACCATGGGTCAATTTGGCCCACCCTAATATTTTTGAGAACCCTATTTTTTGAGGAACCCTATTTTTTGAGAACCCCGGGATTTTTGAGAACCCGATTTTGAGAACCTAATTTTTCGACCCAACCTTTGGTTCTTCAGGGTCAAAATTTTAGGCCCAACCAATTTTTGGCCAACCCTGTGATTCACGGTACAATTTTCACACACACACACACACACACACACAACACCACACCACACACAGCACAACACACACACACACACACACACACACCACACACACACACAACACACACACACAGCACACACACCACATGATGACTCAATCTTTGATGACATCATCTTAAGCTGTTCATCTTTGATTGTGCCTGATATTGAGGTTCAAGCTTTGATGGTCCGCAATCACCGTAAGGAGTATCTAGTTGGATGTGCATTAGTATTCTATGAGTATTAATGAGTGCCAGGGAGTTGCCAGGCTGGGTGCCAATGTGAGTGCCATAATGCCAAATGAGCAAGTGGCCAAGTGAGTGCCACCCAAGTGCCAAGTGAGTGCCACATAGTGCAAAATGAGTGCCACATTTTTGCAAACCTTTCTAGCCTCCCTGAGCCTAGAATAGCCCTAATATGGGAGTCTACCCCTAGGTTATAAGGTATTGACCCATCGAATGGGGTATATTACAAGTTGCTAGAACGTGCTTCCTACTATGAGTTAGATTTTCTAACACTTATACCACGACTTGAATAATATCTAAAGAGCACATTTTGAGACAGTGATCGCAAACGTTCCAGAGTCCGCGTCCGCAGGAGCCCCGGCGCGAAACGCCGCGTTTGGCTCCCGCCAGGCGCATATTACCGCTAACCGCCGCCGCGTGCGCCCGCATTGGCGTAAGGCGCAATATTACCGCGTACCCGCCCGCCGCGTTGCGCCCGCAGGCCAATATTCCAGCGTGAACGAAAAATATGATATCAATCTAAACTATTCAAAGAATTTTTTTCAAATATACTCTGAATCATTCATTTTTACTACAATTTACGAAATATTTATTAAAAAACATTTAAACTTACATGAATACCTTAAAGCAGTGAATCAGTAAAATCATAGATGTGTTACCTAAACTGGCCTAGATGCTTTTGTTTACTGCTTTACTGCCTTTTAACTCATGTTTTACTGCGTAATATTACATCAAATAGTTATTTACTGCAGAATTTAAACTTCTAAAATCCACTACAAGATGGGGCTTGCTGCAAAATATAAGTAGATATTAAAAGAGTTTTCGTTTTGTGAAAGATGTCATACAAACTGAACAAATAGCTAAGTTAAGTTTAAGCGATAAGAAAGAAATTGAAACATCTAAAGTAACAAAAATAAGAGTAATGCTTTTTATCGTATATTATACAAGCATTTAACATTATAACTTGCCCACTCAAATGCACTTATTATCAGCTATAGTAACAATCTGCATTATAAATTACGTGCGTTAACCTTAGCTTTTATACTAGCGATTAAGAGATTATAACCTCCTCACTGCAATATCATAGCTTTACGCCTCTGTCTATTAGCTGAACTTCTACTTCACCGTGCTATACTTTTTAACTCATAATACCATATAGTGATAAACCCTTCTTACTATAAACACCCACAGCATACCTAAATCCTAGAACATATTCAAATAGAGATTTGTGATAACCCCATAAGGATTTAGTTATTGCTTTGGTTTTACTGGCTTTGATGCCTCTAACTCACCTGCGATTTTTACTGCTTAACTCTCTGCAGTAATCCACTTCTATAACTCTCCTGCCTCTTATCTGCATATAAAACTCTCCCTCTTTAACTTTCATCAAACCTACGTGTCTTTACTCACTTTACAATATCTCATTCTTAGGCTAGACTCACTGCCTTGTATACTCACAACTATTAATTCACCCTCTGTGAAGCTATGATAAATAGTAAAATCAATAGAGGTGACCTACACACTAAGGGAGAGCACGTATAGATAATGCTTTTTGTTTTACTCCTATACAAGCTTATAACATTTTTTATAATTCTTTAACTCAAATCCCTAATTCTCATCGCTTCTTTACATGTTACTCTAGGATACACCACAAAATATCACTTTAAAAATACTACAACCTTAATATTCCAGTAAGATCAGTAAACATATTAGAGGTGTTACCTAAATAAACTCAGACTAAAGAGCTTCCTTATTATAGATATAGCTCTTTTTTTATTATCATAGCCCCTTCTATCTTTTTGCCCTTTTATACCTCTCAATGACCTTTACTAACCATACCCTTAACTTTTCACTTTACTGCTTATCAACTTATTCTTGGCTGGCTTTTACTGCTTTAACTATTCTGCTATACGTTATTAACTTTCTGCTTACTGCTTTAACTTTCATAACTTGAAATCATCTGTCTTAATTCAACATTATTCTTTGAATTTTAACTCAACGCCTTAACTTTCCATATACTCATCTTTATTTAACATGATAGACCCATACATCTACACATAGCTAATGTAAACATCTACGTAAGATCAAAATAGAGGTGTAGAAACATCAATCTACGACAAAACACGTCGTTTAACAGATTTTAGTCAATATTCATTCAACTTTTTACAATATATACTTGCCTCTTACTGCATTTTGTAAACCCTATCTCCTTATCACTTGCTATATTTAACTGGCACTTTAAAGGTATAAACCTTTATGCTCTCCGTAACGGCTTTAACTCATATGGTTACTGGTCACCCAATAAAACATATCCATTCTATGTTTTATACCTGACATTACTTCTAAATATAGATAAACCTTTTTCTACAGTATTACACTATATTTATGCGTTAGAGTACCCTTATTTTTCTAGACTTTATATAGTCATATTCTTTTATTTCGAAATTATTTTATTATATATTTTATATTTAGTATTATTTTATTATTTTTATTAATATCTATATTTTATGTATAATTCTTCCTTTAACAAAATATTTATACTTAGCTTATTTATTATTCAAACTTATCCATGTTCCCTCTTAATTATCTTAGAGTAGATCCTTAATATTTTTAATTAGACACGGTAACACATTACACCAGAACACGCCACTGAGCAACAAAATCACGCATCTACTCACTAAAACACAACATCAACTTCACTCTTAACTTTAACTTATAAACCCATCTCTTCGCTTCTTTTGAATCCATCAATAAACACCTATCGCTATTAATGAACTACGCTTTAATAATCCCTCACCGTATGTCCCAGCATATAATTAACCCCACCACTGATCACTTACCCATAGATCTATTGTACTGATAGATCCTATCCCAATAAACACTTTCAGTAAGATCCCAGACAGCAACCACAATTTCTTGTTCTTGCCATGCTACTATACACCCATATCACATTATCAACACTCACATTTTTATACATTGCTTTTATCTAAATCCCAAAACGACAATTTATGTCGTAACGTGTTATTGATTCGACGTAAATCTATCTACAACATAACAATATATTCATACTAATGTATCGATCATTTACATATTATAAGTATACCCAATGGTTAATATACACTTATTACAATACACATTACAGCAGCAACACACACAACACAACAACTAACTCACCACACAATAGCTATTTACTACACCTCACACTACAGATTTATCTTTACACACAACATACATCTATACACACTACTCACAACACAGATTACAACTAATCATTACACTACACAGATTTACTTTACACCACGTCAAGTATTTACTTACAATATCACATCAAGATATCATTTAACTTTACACGTGCCACACCGACAAGACTATTTAGTTACACTCAGCAGCTGATTACCTTGAGACGACACACCAAGATCCCTGTACACAACAACCTAGATACTTACACACGAACACAACAGATAGTCTTCACTTAACGCTACCTCCCAGCACCACATTGAACATTCCAACAATACCACACCACACACTAATCTACACACACGACACACCGACACACGATCACAGCACAGCAACAGCCCACATCCCCCGGCACAGCTCGCAACTCACCAAAACATTTTTATATATAATCATCGTCTATTGTCTCGAATCCTTACTAAAATAAAATTTTATTTAACAAAACAATATATGAAAAAATTGAAGTTTTATGAAATTTTAAACAAAAAAATCGCTCACAAGATTTCCATACTTATCTACCTCCTCCAATATTCTATTCAAAAGTGACAAGAATACAAACTAAAATATAACCATTTTACAAATAAGTACATATAGTGTGTCAAATATTATAAAAGAGCATTCAAAGTCTAGACCTAACTATTCATCTACAATAATATCCCTACCAATCAAACAAATATTCGCATCTTATTATCAGCCGACTTTAAAACTGATCTTAAATGAGATCTAGTTGGATTTGTAATAATTTATTTATATACTCATCATAGGTTACTAATAGAGTTCAAAAAAAATATCTGCTCATATCCTATTAGACATAAGAAAATGTTCTCTATAGATTATTATTAAAAGAAGGCTCAGTATATTCTTCACGTACTCATTCTAGCATACGCAAATTAGCTAATTATCAAAGGTCAACTACTACCTAAGTAAAGATTTTCACCCGCCCTCCCTTAAATTCTTGACAACCACCCTCTTCCACATTAACAAACCAGAGCGTCGTAGTTCGGTCGCAGACTTATCAGGTAGATACCATGTATAAGCCTCAGAACTCCTTGTGGCGAACTAACTGCATGCCGACTTAATGCCAACATCATCTTATCTGCTCCCTGGTGTACAAATAATATAATATAAGTATAATTAAAATAATACTAGTAATAATATAAATAATTACTTAAATATTACTCATGAATTTTATATAAAACGAAATATTATATAATATACTGTATATATTAATATTAATAATTACATATTTTAATGATATCTTATTTAAAAAATTACCAATTATTCACTTTACATTATTTAATCCAGTATCGTGAGTCGTTCAGGATGTCCAAACTATAAAATTATTCAATTAAGTTAATTTTTTTAAATAATTCGGAGTTTATAATTATATTATGAATATAATTTATATTAATTAATAATTAATGATTATTAAATATATGTACATGGACAATCCATCACGAGAAAAACACATACAACCCGCAACTCCTTACAATATACAATAATCGGATCCTCTCTTACCTATGTTAAAGATAATGTATTATTGTAAAATAAATACTACTTTAGGATAACTTAAAATCTTATGGATAAATATTTACTCTTTATTTGGTAGCCTCGTAGGCGATTTAGAGCCTAATTACCAGGTTCAAAATTAATTAATTATCAAATAGAATTTTTTATTTGCTGTATAATATATATTGATGTAACGTGTGCATATATACTACGGTATATTATAACTTAACGGCCTAATAAAAAATTTTAGGCACATAAATATTTAAGTATAATAAACCTTATATGTATATCTACTCACTTATTGAATCCTATTTGTGTAAAAACGCTCAAATATATACCAGTGTTCTAAAATATATAGGTTAATTATCCATAAGTTAGACAAGAATCATTGTTATTATTATTTATATTTCTGATAAATATATTAATTCATAAATACTTGAAAGTCAATATGCTGTAATACTTAAGATCTCTTTGAAGTACAGGTATAATAAGAATAGGAAATAGTTTTAGTGCCTTTATTATGTATTATATTAGTATAATATATAATTTATAATATATATGATATATTAGTTATTATTATATACAGTATAAAATAAATAAGAATTCCTTACATACAATGTTTATTCATTTCGTTATTTGATTTAATATGTTGAGAGATTTATTTTTCTTTCTTATTGACAATAACTATTCTTTGTGAATACTTGTACACAGAAATGTAGAGCTATAGGTAGCCTGAGTTTTATATTATATCTTAGTTAGAAATAACCCCAACTAAATTTAATAAAATAAGTTATAACATATAGTCATTTAGGACTGTAGTACACCCGAGTCTTTATTCACAACCAAATATTATATAGTAATTATAAAAGTGTTTATAGTACTTCTTTCATTAGCTAGGTATGGATGTATTTTTGAAGATTATCATATTTATTTAAAAAAATAAAACACTAACAAATTGGTATCTGAAAATTATTAATAATTACAGATTTGAGAGGAAATTAAGTATTTAATCATAATAATAATAAAATTTATCACTATTAATTAATTATAAATTGTGATAAAGACTCTATCAGAATTATAATATAGCTATATTAAAAACAGTGTGCGGAAACAAAGAGCGAAACTTAAATGATGGCCCCGCCACGCGCGCAAAGCCCCGCTACATATCCTCGACCGCTCCTGTGCCACCTCCGCGTAAGCACGCACCCGTATCTCTCTATGTAAGATCCCCTCGGGCGACCTAGCGACTAGCGAACCATAAAATACCTCGTAGACATACGCGACGCGAAAATTATTGGCGCTATAATTTTCAAAGTGTATATAATAGAGTAGCACATACATATCGCTAGAGATTATAATCTATTTTATGATGAACACCGTCCCATCAAGTATAGATATAGAATATATATTTGGACTTGATCAAGGTATAAATTTACCAACTCATATATAACATGGTTCAAAACGCATATATAATAGTAATTAAATTTAATAAGTCTGATTATATATCAGTGGATATATAATATAGGTTAATTACAACCTAAGGGATAGTAATATTTACTTCATGGAGATATTATCCGTATGCATACAATCAATCTATGATTTAGAATATAGAAGAGTTAAAGAATATCTACTATATACATTCAAATATAATTTCAATTTTTAAATATATATATATATGATAACTATACTAAAGTATTGTAGAATAATTCCATATACAAGAAGAAATACGGCTTGTTATTAATACAGAGGGTAAAGATTTATTATTTACTATGTTACACACAATGTTTTAGTATTACCATCTAGATTAATATAAAGTAATTATGTAATATATTATTTTAGATTAAACATAACTTATTTTACATATACTGATATAATATTATACAATATATTATGAGAGATTTATATAAAAATCACGTTAAAAGATATCAAATACTCTTGAAAGAGGAATATTTATATTGGATATTAGTGATATAATTCTAACTCATAGGCCATCTCGCATTATGAAAGCCTTACTGTGCCCCGTATACTAGTGTAACTTTAAAGCATATTAAACTTGTTTAAATTGCTAAGTAGACTTAAGTTGGTGCTTGATGATAATTCCATCGATTGTATGAATGACAAAAATAAACTTCATATGCCTCAGCGATTTACAGATTACTGGTTGAGTAATATTTTTCTTATTTATATCTCCTCTATATCTAATCCAAATATAAAACTTTTTAGGATAAATATATATACCACCGAACAAATTTTAATTAACTCCTACACAAAAAACACTTTTTCTATTTCTGAGGCGATAAGATTTATAAGACCGCTTCATCGCACCATAGAGCCTAATTGTGTTTGCCTCATAGATAATATATATAAAAAAAACGTAATAACCTCGAAGTAGACAAGCAATAGTACCATTTTGATGAGACGTAGCCTCACATTCTCATTACCTAGATTTATATATGGAGAATAAAGACGGCTGGCCTATGTTGGAAAAATACAAATATTAGAACGGGCCCTTGGATGTAATAAAGTTTGCAAACGGATTAATTCCATTACTTATCATTTAATAATATTATACCTTATTATAATTCTATAAACCTTATCTATAAGAAAATGTATATAAGTTAATTATTATCAACCGGCGGTTCATGACGTCAGGATTATCCGCACTCAGGATCGTCGCTTAGCTAGGCGCTCTTATTAGTCAGTTTTGCTTCACGTGACTACTTAATTAAAATTCTAGTGAATAATTATTTATCTAATAATGAATATATAATAATTATATTCCCACCGTCAGTCTTGCTTATAAATTTTGTTAAACACTTAGTAAAACTAAAACATCTTTTTCAATAACTAAATCATATACATGTTAGCACCGAACTTTTAACAGCTAAAAGACTTATGGATTATTATAAATGTAATGATGAGTGGTACTAATAATTAACATAATAAAAAGAATTCTTAATGACATAAATAAAAATTTTAATCGCAACAAAAGTTTAATATTCTAGAAAAAGGATGAGGATAATAATCTCAGAACCATAACCAAAATAACGAGTCCAATATATAATATTAGAATAAGGATTACATCTCGACCTAATCACAAAAGTAAGGAAATACAATTATCCTTCTCTACCTGCCTAAAGATCTTTATATATCCTAGATCCATGATGACATACTGTATCAGTTTGAAATATAGTATAGTACTTGGCAAATAATTAAATTAGAATGAATCAACAAGAATTTCTAATGTCTTACTGAAATAATCCTTCTTGTCTAGACCAACAACACAGTAACCTTTGTCGGGCTTAGTTATCATGCAAAAAGCATATATATATTATTCTTACCTAAATTTGATGGCTTAAAATATTAATAGGCCATAACGATAGATCTAGCTAACCATCATATAATATATATAACAGATATAAAATAAGGAGTTTTGAAATATGTTGAGCCTGGAATAGGCCTATCATAATTATCGCCCCGTAGGATACTACTAAAAGGTAATAAGTCCTAAAATTTATGCTCCTAATTATTTATAATTAATTTCAAACTACATTTAACATAGTAGATAGAGGTCATAGTTTTTCGTAATAATCTGGCTTAGGAAAGTCGCTGAGGAACGTTGTAATAGATCAAATATTCTGCGTGTAGTGCGTACATTTATTAGAAGATATATAGTCAATGTAATAGATATCTGAACCTCATATTTCGCATATTGGAAAACCCGAAGAGAATTAAAGAATTCACAACTAACCGAATGTATTTTATAAATAATGATTGTCGTTGATAGCTAAGTCTTTAGTTAAATAAACTATCAACGATAGTTATATATTTGAGTATTGTAAGGGATTATTATTGTTTATTTTTTGAATTATTTAAATATCGATTTAAGATTTCTTCTAATAGTACGCGAAAATATATATGTTATGTTAGCAGATGGAAGAACTTATTTTTTAGTTGTATACTTGAATACATGGCTAAAGATAAGTTATAAAAACCCGAGTAAGTCAAGTAAGAACAACACTACTGCGTTAGCAGGAGAGTCGTAATATGTGTTAGAGAGAATGGGTGCTCTAGTGTAAAAAAACTGACTACTTATCTTCGAGTTGTAAACATTGTTTTATTGTATGCATTTGAAAAGGGACTCGAATTATTAATATATGTTTTATTATAATTAGATTGATGTGGTGAGGGATAACACAGTTATCCTTAGCTACATAAATTCTTTTACTATATTTGAAATTTAAAATAGAATTTGAGAATTTTGTGATAATTATGAAAAGGGCAATTTTAAAATTAAATATAAAAAATTGTTATTTATTAATTATAAAAAACTTATTAAATTCATAAGTAACATACGTGCAAAAATAGCATTGATTTAGTAGAAGTTTTGAAATCGAATATAGATTTAAATTACGTTACTACATTATAGGTAATCTATGATAAGTCTGAAAATGTCGTTTAAGTGCGTATGATTTTTTTTTTTTTTTTTCTTAAGGGAACGGAAATATGTCCGATTAATGAATAAAAATATTCAGCCTACGATGCGTGATAGAGATTTAAAAAATCAAAGATGTATAGATTTTGATTCCCAAACAAAATGATATAGATATGACGTAAGTTTATTTATTATAATATTGTAAGGACGATGAATTTTCACGCTTTGCGAATGCAGTTGTAAAGGATGAATAGTGGTTAAAAGCTTGACCGTATCAGCTAAGATGTCACATAATCAGAAAATGGAAAGAAGAAAGAACTTTGTTAAAGCTTGTGTGAGAAAAAGAAGGCTCTGTATATGTGATATAAACTATATATGAGAAAGTAGGAGGTGAAAAGTAGTAATGAACTAGTATTAGATCAAAAATGTATGGGCACAAACAGGTTGCAATGATTTAAAACATCTTCTCAGAGATAGAGATGTCGTAACAGGCAAATGAACTTAAGCGCGAACTCATTAATATGTATCAGTATCCCAAACTTGGGAAAGTAAAATATTTATCATCAATTGAATGCATCGATTCAATGTTTAAAGCAAAAATTACCCTCCCAAAAACCATTGCAAAATGACCTTTAGACGTGTATATATGTTTATTCGACGAAATGAAATCAGAAATTAATGATGTCAGTAAAAGCAGGATTTGAAAACGACGATTTCACTTGCCTTCACATTTTGATTATTGTTGCGACATTCTAGAAATTCTCAACCTGTCGAAAGATTTTAGATTTTGTTAATATTACATAATAGAACAGCTACCGGTCTAACAACAAAATTGAAAAAGAAGAATTAAAATTTTTAACTAACCAACAAGTTAATTGACAAGCAATGACGTGAAATCTGTGTGTAGCGTAGAGCTTGTTATAGCAAGATTCCCATAGACGTGGAGTGTATGATACGTAAAATCTAAAGTGCAGATGAAAGTGGAGTTACTACGTCTTTACGACCTTAGTTGTGTCATAAGTTACGAACCACTACAGTATTAAATTGTAATTATTATTCACAATAAAAATCTTTGCTCTGCAGTACAAAAGAATAAGAGATGACTATAAAGTTAATTTGTGAGAAGTTCGAGTGATTGATTGCGATATTTTCCGACTAGTTCACCTAAACCGTAACAATGCTTAAAAGTTTGTATGTTCATTATTCCAAGATTTGTCCAACCAATGGGAAATTTTCAGTTAAAATGCGTAATGTCAAATAAGAAATAGATGCAAGAAATACAGTGACTTGTGATGATTGTTTGTTTTAGAGAGAGGATGTTCTAACAAAGAATGGACACTTCGTGCTGGATTGAATAAGGAGTTCGGTATCAGTAGCTATTGAAAGATTGTGTGTGAGTTGTGGATTATGGAAGAGTACGGAGTTATAATTTGTCGTTTCTGTCTTATTTTATGAACGTGAGAGATACAGTAACTATACCAAACTTTTACAGACCTATACATCAAAAAGGGTTGGAGTTGAAGAAACTCTGAAACTTTTCCCTGATTTTCAAACAATATAGCAAATTTTTTAATTATAAGTTAAAGAGCACATTCAGACCAGGTTAGATTTAAAAAAAGACTTTAAAAATCTCGGTTATTACTGATACCAATAAAACGGATGCCGACAAAGCTTGTAACCAATAATACAGAAAATAATGAAGATGAGTGAAAAATGTAAGAGTGTTTGTTCGCATCAATATTGATTATTGTGTCGACCCGAAGCAATTCAATTCATAACAGTGATTTCCATCTGATCAGCATTCAACTATTGCAAAATCATAAATATGCCGATGCAAACACATAATAAGTAGTACTACATTAGGTAATTGTGCTGTATAAGTTATGAGGTTATGTAAATGATTAGAATGAGGTGTGATCCTTTATATAAGTCTCAATCAAGCTGATAATGTTATGATGTGCTTTGTTATGAGCTTTGGATCGATAATGTTATAAGTGTAGAACTAGACTGTTTTTCTATAGAGGGCACACCATAGATAATATAAGAATATTCCGATAGTGAGTAGAACCTCCTGATAGTCGTAGACGTATTATACTGTGAGAAATGCGTGGAGTTTCATAAGCTGTAAAGTACTTTAAAGCGCATTAAAACCTGCTAGAAACACAACATTAGTGTAATGAGTAGATGTTAACGCGCTTGCAGTCTATCAATACAAAAAGGACTATAGGGAGATCCTCCATTCACACCAAAAGTGATTGAAATTTGCCCCAATAAAGAACAGAAGGCAAATATTATACAAATAAACCCATTTTAAAGGATAGTTTTTTAAATGCCCTTTAATACCAGTATATTTTTTATTTAATAAATAATCTAAGTGTGTGTTTCCGAGTGTGTTCGAGTACGGAGGAATTACGCAATCGAAGTTCAATATAATAATAATAAATCAATTAAGAGAAAGAAAGTAAATAACACTAAGTAATTAAAATATAATAAAAAAAATAATAAAATTAAAACTTAATATATTATATAAAGATATAAAATAATAATTATAAAAAATAAATTTTATAATAATATAAATAATAATAAAATATAAAATAGATAAAAAGTATTAAACCAAATAATAAAAAAACATAATTTTAATAAATATATATGAGTTAAGCAGTTAATAACATATGATAGTTAAGCATAGATATTAAAAAACCATATGTAGTTATATAAAGACTAAGTATATAAACTTAATGAGGTTAGCTATAATAATACCCAAACAAACCTATAAACGATCCACCATTTATTAAGTAGCAAGCAAGAAGCCCGCCAGCTAAGAACAAAAGCATACAATTCCCCACTTTGGTGTTATATGTATAGTCTTAATCACCACTAATGAAATTACTACTCTACCGATTTAACTATGCGTTAAGTATATTTGATTATATAGTTAATAAAATAATGAGTTTATAAGCAGATAAAATACATAGGTTTAGGCAGTAATAAGCAGAAAGTATTAAAATATACTATAAGTAAAGTCAGAAAGTTATAAACAGTAAAGGCAGATAGGTACTCCAATAAGTTAAGCAAAGATAATAAAAGTAAAAGGATTACATCACAAAAAAATTTAATCTCATTTGACTATTTCAAGTGAAATAAAGCAAGGTAAGAGGCATTATAAATTTTATAAAAGCAGTAACAGGCTAAAAAACATATAAAGCTAAATTTAACTAATCCTTAGGTGTGTTATAGCCGAAGGACCTCTCTACCACGCGACCCACCTCATTCCCTGCTTTAAGTATGATAATAGTAGGCACGTGCTTAACGTTGAAATTAGCAGCAAAATGTGCCAGCTATCGTGTTTTGTTAGCATAAGTTAAAAGCTAAGTAAAAAGCAGATTAATAAATAAACACAAAGTACATACTAATCCCTTTAAGGTGTTTAGTTATATACACTCTATTGATTTAACTTAAATTTACTACTTCAAAGTTTTAAAGTTAATTTAATGATGTAAATGTATGTAAAAAATGTGAGCTTAGATTGCAGTAAAGCTCCTTAAGTTTTATAAAGCCATAGTAAAGCGGAAAGTTTAAAAACAGTAAAGATAGAGAGTTTAAAACAGTAAAGCAGAGTCAAGTGATAAGCAGATTGAAAAGCTAATAGAGATTAATAACGAGTATTAAAGCAGTGAGTTAAAGCAGTATAACACAAAAGATAATTAACTAAATTACCCATTTATATGTAATCAACTACTTAATGTGATTTTTAACATGGATGAACTTGTCAAATATCATATTGAGCCCTATATTATAGAGAAACCGAGTGAGTATATGCAGCTGCTATAATATAAAAAAAACAAGTTTAATTACATAGTCGTGAATCAGAGCCCAGTTAAAGAAGAGCCGAGAGTTTTAAAAGCATTTTTTAAAGCATTTTATTAAAAAAAAAATTCGTTTTTTTTAGATTAGACGTCACCCAAAAGTGACACGCCAAAGATAAAAGTACGAGAGATAAATCAGATACTAGAGAGCAGATCGTCGTCTTACCGAGCATGTAAAGCTAGTACCGAACAAAATAGACTACATTCTTACATCTTTATAAGTTATTACACCTAAGCTAATATTTGAATTACTTAGATTTACTGACTTATAATAAGGTAAGCTTAAATGTTAGATAATAATAATAATGAGTTAAAGCCAGTAAATACGTAGTAAATTATAAAGAAGTGTAAAATAATACATTGTAAGTAAAAGCAGTAAAACATGAATTAAAGAAGCAGCCTCCTGCAGTAATAAAAATCAAAAGGCATTTAACTTAAGACCCTACTTAATAGGTGTTTAAATGTAACAACCAATCAAGCAATTAATGAAAGTTACATACCAGTAGTTATAAGTTTTAAGTTTTTAATATAAATATTTCGTACATCTGTAGTAAAAATGAATGATATAGTTATATATTATTTAAATGAAGATTTATCTATTGAATAGGTTTAATACAATATTGATATATCTATTATATTCGAGTCATCGCAGGAATATTATTGCATACTAATAAATATCACTCGGGCGCACTATTGATGCGGCGTAGGACGCTATAGGTAATAATATTTACGGGCCTGCTGCGCACTGCTAAGTACGGCTATAGGAGGTCTACCATACGGTTTTAAATATATTACGCTACTGCTAGTACGTCAACCGCTAGAGCGGTATTACGCGCCTAAGGTGGACTCATCCATTGGCGGTACGCGACTCTGAAACTGATTTGCGTATTTTCACTATGTTCATCAAATGTGAACTCTTTAGATATATATTCAGCCGTGGTATAATGGTTAGAAAAAATATCATAATCTTACAGTAGTAAAGCATTCTAGCATAACTTGTAAATATAACTAACCATTTCGATTACTACTCATATACCATATAGACCTAGGGGTTTAGTAATACCCTAAATATTTAGGGCTTATAATCGAGTATCTCAGAGAGGCTAGAATAAGTTTAGAAAAAGTGCACTCATTGGCTACTATGTGCACTCACTTCGCACTTCAATTGGCAACTTAATTAGGACACTCATTGGCACTCACTTCGTACACTTACACCTGGCACTTACCTGAGCACTCATCTAATACTAAATTATAACACTAAAAAAGAACATCACTAGATACGTCTTACGGTGATTGGAACCATTCAAAGTTAGAACCATCAATATAGGCATCCATCAAAAGATTGAAACGCTTCTTGTGTTCACTTAATATAAGGAATAAGATTCAATCACTGTACTTAGTGGTGTTGTAGTGTTAGACTGTTGTGTTTATAATATATATATGTATAGTGTGTATATATATTGTTTTGTATAGTAGTGTTTGTATTACTATATATAATATACAAATTATTTGTGTGTGTATAGTGTGTGTGTGTTGATTGATGTAGTGATAAAATTTATATATACTCATAGAATTAACATCAAAGTAGTATATATATAATATAGTGTATATATGTAGCTCAACAATTATAGGGTGGCCAAAATTATGACCCAATGGAGACCGAATAGTAGTTGGAGTAACGATAAAAAATTAGTATTCTCAAAAAATTAGGTCTCAAAAAAATTTAAATGATATATAACTAAAATAATTATTTATATATCTCAAAAAATGAAGTTTAGAGGTTCTCTAAAAAACAAATACTTAAATAGGTTGGGCCAAAATGAACCTCAGATAGGTCAAGAAGGTAATATGGCAAGTACCCTAGATGGAGTACATGTTACCGTAGTACATGTATTACGGGCGTAAACTTTTGTACCAAACATTAAGTCTAATGGTATCAGCACCACACACTTTTATCGAAGATTATATTACCAAGATAATGTAACATTATGATTATAACCCAACTCAAATTATTTGAAGTGATACCTTATACCGTATAAGTAGCATCTAGTATTTATACTTTAATGTCTGTAACATTTTTATATTAATCATGGCCTATGCTTGTTATAGGAATGTTTATTAAAAAAATAAATTTTTTATTTTTGTATTCTTTTAATATGAGAATAGTATGAATAAAAAGTAGTATCTAATAACTTTTAAAAATAAACTTTGTTTATAAAGTATTAATATTAAATAGAGTAGTCCTCCAATAAATATCATTATTTATCATAACTATGGACGAATTGTTAATCCAATATAATATGACACACAGGCTGATTACACTGATTTTCTATGATACTTATAAAGACAATGTTGTAAATATCACGTATGAAACGAAAGTTGTTAAAATAAAATTTAAAAAATGAGCCCGAAAAAAGTTTCAAAAATTTCATACTTCATGATTAATCTCTCAGAGGCTTCAATTTGTTAAAAAAATTATTATGCTTATATATACTTTTGTTACTAAAGAATAAAAGATATATTTTGTATATTCCAGCACTCACGGGTCGGTGTTGGGCACGGAGAGGAAAGCTCCCTATAAACTATGCATTCATTTACCCGGCTGTCATGCATTCATTTCGATCTAACAAAATAATACGCTATTTAGTAATGCTCTATAAATTTTTAATTTTTACTTATTTTTTAAATTCAAGAAATTTAATATTCCTTTCCACACACCACTCTCTCCATATTTTATATATAATTATATATATATAATATATATATATATATATATTATTTAATATTATATAATTAATATATAAATATATAAATATATATAATATATAATATATATTAAAGATAATATATATTATATAAATATGATAATTAATATATATATAAGAATATGAATTATATTTATTATATTATTATATTAAAATTATAAGATAATATAATATATATACTAATAATATAATTAATATTAATATATATAATTTAATAATATATTAGGATTGTGCTATTACGAATATTCTGTAATGATATTACTAGGTATTCGGTCCTATTTTTATTTATTTATATCTTTACTTGCTTTAAAAACATTAATATTCGGATATTCAGGCTTTTATGTATATATATACCGAAATACATATTAACATGCCATGAGCCTCGAAATTAGTGAGCGATGTATCTACCTAGAAAAGCCATAAATTGAGCAGGCTCTACCAAGGCAATATCATTTCAATATTTAAACATAGTATGAAATTTTAGAAAGCCTATTTCCAAAAAATGGAACTTCACCCATAATAGCCAAATTTTGTTCCAACCAATATTTCATGAAGTGAGAAATCTCCTATATGATCATGTATTCAGGAAATGCTTCTCTCTATATTCCGTTTGTCAACACCAACCAACTATTAATATTCACGATTCTCATCCTATATAAACATAGATTTCATTTATGTGCAATAGATCTTGTTATATGCAAAACGCACATACATACAGGCAGTCTGGTATAAGGAGAGTCGCTTTCCTGCTATCAACATCCCTCAGTTCTTGTTAAAATTGAGTTCATATCACTGCTCGTATGCAAACTCTAAAGCCCGATACACCGCAGTCGCGAACAGCAACCAGCTCTCTATTATATCCTATTTGGGGAAAATAAAGGTACATCGTATCACGTCTCGTTAATATATATTACCTCAATGTTACTTAAGTCCAAGAACCCATATCCACTACTCATGTCTACAATACGTCTTATGCTCGAGACGATCGCATAATCGTTAACGAGAAGAGCTCCTCATAAATATGAATACATTACACATGCAGCCTGGAATGTCAAACAGCATAATTAATTCAAGACGTGTCTACACGCTGGGAACAGAACTTATGATATGCTAAAAATGTTTTTGATACAAAATATTCCCATCATATACGCTTCTGAATGCAATCAGAAAATGTTGACTGAATTTAACATCCAGTCGTGCCAAATTATTATTAATCCTCACAGATCCAGACCAGAGGCCATTAATAAAATCCCAACTACATCACGTATAACCATACTATTTATGAATCTTAGTATGAGTTCTGATACATGTCCAGATATATGTCAACAAATCGACGCCCGCACATATATGTTATACCATTTATTGTTATACTTATCTATATAGCTATCTACTTAACTATCACCGTGTCGCATCCATCGACCGCATTTTACAGCAAAACTAGAATAACACACTCACTAATTATTTGATTATAAAACTAAAAGGTTACAGACAAATAAATGTCAACACCTTAATGTTACGGCCCTGAGTGCAATGTTTGATATCTTGTATCCAGACCTCGTTGTAATCAGTGATTTAAAGCATTCTACAATGCAACTCAGTGTGAAGACTTACCTGACTAGACCGACTCATCATTCAAAGTTCCACTTGGTGATAGACCTATTTTTGATCCTACAAAATTTCCATAGCTCTCAGCATTCTCGAAATCCCAGTATCTAAGTTCAGAGCGATGGAGACTGCAAGAATTGTATCGATCTACTAAAATATATTTCTTATATGTGACAAACTGCCAGGAACCCACATATGAGTACCTAATCTTAAACAAATCATACCTGCTGCTTTTTATCATACAGATAAATATCATCAGCAGAGCTAACTGTTTCAATATTATTGGTAAGTTCCCAATTTTTCACTTTCTTTAATAGCGAGTAGTCTCTAACACCACAATCATAATTGTGTAACAAACACAATAATGCAGCTACCGATACCAGAATAATAGTGACAAAAGCGACACAGATACAAAGCCAAATGTGAGAGTCTGGCCTTCTTGTCATTCTTCCTATGCTGTAATCGATTGGTTATTCTACACTGCTACCATATATATATTTAAATATAGCCTCGTCTGCCTGCAACATTACCTATCCGAATAGGTCTAATTGACATTCTCACAAGAAAATACATACATTATCCATATTTATCCTCATACCGTAATATGGCAGCTATCACAAACTTAAGTGAGGCGAACCATTGTTCATAAATCCCTTATAGTCCCTTAGACCTATGTGTTAAGACGAAATGCAAAATTACTCCCTGTTCATAATTGTTAAGAAAACAAATACTACGGTGGAAAATATGATTATTATAAATTACATATATTATTTACAATAGTCAAGTTAAATAATTAACCTTTATCAGTTCCATCCGTAATCAGCGTAAAAAGTGAAGAATATTTAAGTAATAAGCATGATATAGGTAGAAATATATTATAAGTCCAACTAAGAAATAGGTTTTATTACCCCTGATAAATAGTATATAGATAAACTGCAAATAATCTGTCATTTTAACCTTAGAGTAAAGGACGCTAAGGAAATAATTAGTTATATATCTTTTTATTTTCATTCGAAAACTTTTTCAAATTTTCAAATTTAATTATTTAATATGTGAATGGTTTTGATAGGTAGATATTAATATTATTATTTAACTTTTGTTATTTAAATTACTTTGTATAAACAACTCGTTAAAACATGAAAATTGCTTGGACGGGGTATGCGTCAATATGAATATAATTGATGTGGCTGATTCCAAAATGTAATCGTATTGTTAAACATATCACATAAGTTACGCAATATTTTTATTAAAAATATTAGCATCTTTATAGATGGTCAGATTTGATAAAATATTTACATGATTATAATATTATACCGTTTCATATAATAAGAGGTATATACTATATACACATATTATAATACTTGGATATTATTATAATAATATATTATATATATTTAATAGATATAATATATATATATAATATAATATATATATATATTATATATATATTATATATTATAATATATATATACATATATATAATATAATATATATAAATATAATTATAATAATAGAATATATATATAAATATATATAATATATATTATATATATATAATATATATATTACTAGATATATTAATATTTTAATATATATATTCTTATAAAATAATATATATTATTATATATTATCAGTATTATATATTATATAAAATATTATAATATATTAATAATAATATATAAATATATTATATATATAAGTATAAATATAAATATAATATTATTAATATATAAATTAAAATAATATATATATAATTAATATATATCTATATAATATATATAATATATAAATATATATTATAATAATATAATATATATATATATATTAGATATATCATATAGAAATAGAGTAAAAACTAATATCGCAAATGATATAAACATTTACTACTTGAATTAAGATATATAAATATAAACATTTAACATGAAATAAAAAATATAGTATAATAATTAGGACATACAATTAGTAAAAGGTTAAGAATGTTGGTGGGCTTTATAGTTAATGGTAAAGCTACTTAACAACTAATTAAATATTATAATACTGTAGTAACTTTTCTACATTCGTAGACGATTCTATCTGTATTGACAATTAAGCGTTACTGGTAATATTACATATCCCTCAATTCAAAGCTATTCCACCAAAACAATAGTTCAGGCCATCATATTGATATCCCATTTCTATACTACTTATATTGATAATATAAGTGTAACGTACCTATCACATAGATACTGTTAGATCTTAATGGTAGCAGTTCACCCTGTAACTTATATCACTAAACATTAACACTTACATATAGCTTGCCGTTAATTTTCTTATATGTGTAGAATAATTGTATAACAACAGTTAACAACTCTTATAACTCATTCACAGATCAAATCCATGAGATATTGTCAAAATACTTAGTATCAATATATGCAGTATCCTTGTTACATATATTAGTGGACATTGGTCTTCTAAATCCTGTTCCCCACACACTATATTAGAATTGAACAGTATATAGCAAATAGGCAAATGATAGCATCTATCGGTAGGAGTGTCCTGTATATAATTTGTGGGCCATCAAATTACCCAGCTTTTTTTGTACTCTCAGTCACTCACCAGTGAGATAAACGTTATTGTATCAATATATAAGCGAGGTAAGCTAAGTTCACATCAGGATACCATAGCGCCGTTCCCACATAAGATTCTTAATTCCAATGCTAAAACCCAATATTTCTAGGCTTACACATAGGAAAGACTAAGAGTGCTCGCCCCTCCCCCATCAAAAACATACCTTTATATATATAGTTTATATTTCACTCTAACCTTCGTAGGGGGGGGGGACTCCTCCTCACAAGGAGGCCTAAATCATTAACCAAATTAATGACCGACAGGATGCAAGATGTTCGAAAGTGTGTATATTAAATGAAAGAGACTAAGGAAGAATATTTCACACCATTACCACAGTGAGTAAAATGGAAGAATGAGCATAACTGTCAAGCTTGGGGTCAGAGAAGATCAGCTTAAATAGCTCAAACCGCATTGGTGTATTTTATTATTATTATTATTATTATTATAATTATTATTATTATTATTATTATTATTATTATTATTATTATTATTATTATTATTATTATTATTATTATTATTATTATTATTATTATTATTATTATTATTATTATTAAGCAGGAAATTAGAAACGAGATTTTTCCAAAGTTTAATATTAAAAAATTCAAATGAATTTTTTTTTAATTTTTGTTTTCGGAAATTGATTTTTTTTACTATATGAGAGATGCTAACACACACACACATACACCTACACACATGCGAACACACACACACACACATACACATACCTACACACACGTGCTAAAATACCTGCACACACACACGGTAACACGCACACACACTAGCACACACGCAAACACACCTATATACATGCTAACACATACAAACGCTAACACACACACACGCACACACGCACGCGCGCATGCACGCACGCACGCACGCACGCACGCACGCACGCACGCACGCACGCACGCACATCTAAACACACGCATATACACGCTAACACACCTGCACATGCTAGCACACACACATCATTTATATATATATATATATATATATATATATATATATATATATATATATATATATATATATATATATATATATATATATATATATATATATATATATATATATATATATATATATATATATATATATATATATATATAACCAGCTTTTCGATTATCCGTCATATGTATCTTAAAAACTATTAATGCTACAGTAAAACGGAATACATTGGTGGAATGCTGGTCCAAAGTTTGCCCTGGAAATGTAAAAAAAAAAAAAAAAAAAAAAAAAAAAAAAAAAAAAAAAAAAGAAAAAAGGAATACATTTTTGGAATCCTGGTAAAATTTCACATAAGAAAATGTAAAAATAATAATAATAAAAAAATTATTGTTAATAAATATAGTAATATGATTAGAAGGCCTATTTAGATACCTTTTATTGGTTTCTCGATAAAATAAATAGACTTTCTATTAAATTTTGCTTTATACGGCACACTAGGGGGCTCGAGCCGACGGGGAACATAGGGGGGGACGTTTTCCATACCCCGTAGGGGAGGGGCGGAGGAACCCCCGCGACACCCAAATACCAAAGAGCGGGGGTTCCGGAGACCCCCCCTGAGTGGGGAATTAGTCCCCACCCCGTAGTTCCCGAGCGCTTAGACCCTGACTCCCAAGACTGGTGCGGTATACCCTTGGGGTATTCTTTAGTAAAAAAAAAGCAATTTAAGAGAAAGTCTATTTATTTTAACGAGAAACCAATAAAAGGTCTCTAAATAGGCCTTCTAATCATATTACTATAATTATTAACAATAATTTTTTTTTTTTTTTTTTTACATTTTCTTATGTGAAATTTTACCAGGATTCCAAAAATGTATTTCATTTCGCTGTAGCTATTGTAGTTTTTGAGATATAATTTTATTTTTATTTTTTTATTTATTTTTTTTTTTACATTTTCCGTACTAAAATTGAACCAGCATTCCACCAATGTATTCCGTTTTACTGTAGCATTAATAGTTTTTAAGATACATATGACGGATAATCGAAAAGCTGACCATATATATATATATATATATATAGATATATAGATATATATATATATATATATATATATATATTTATATATATATATATAAAAGATAAAAAAAAATAGATATATATATTATATATATATATATATATATATATATATATATATATATATATATATATATGTGATCAAGATTCCTGTGCCGGTCCCAAGTCCGGATAAAAGAGGAGGGTTGCTGCGACAGGCCTAGCAAGCCGGCAGCATAAAACACTTTGAGCTCGTGAAACCTTTGTTGTGCCTCGGAATAACGGACAGACTTCTCGGTACCCGACTCGGCGAGTTCAAGGACTACGGAAAAAGGACTATCACTACAAACTGGCTACAATAAACGCGAGCACCTTCTCTGGAAAAGAGGAGGAGGCTGTAGAGCTGATGATGGAGAGAGGTCTGGATATCTTGGGCGTGTGTGAGGTGAGGTATAAAGGAGAGGGAGTGAAGAAATTACACAATGATTATTAAAAGTGTAATAGAAACGGTATTAGTGAACGAAAGAATTATGGCTGTGACGTTGAAGAGTGGAGAGTCAAAATTGAGTATTATACAGGTCTATGCGCCGCATCAGGGAAGACCTACGGAGGAGAAGATAGAGTTTATGGAGACCCTGCAGGATGTATATGATGGAAGAAGAGGAGGACACATAATAATTATGGGAGATATGAATGCACATGTGGGATTGAGGAGAGAAGGAGAGGAAGCAGCTGTGGGGGCGTTCGGAGTTGGAACAAGAAATATAGAGGGGGAAAGACTAGTTGACTTTGCTATAAGAAATGGTGCAGCGATCATGAGCACCTTTTTTAAACATGGAGAGAGTAAAAAGTGGACATGGTACCGCTGGAATTCAGAAAACCAGGAATATACGGAAAAATCTATGATAGATCTAATGATATGTAATGATAAGAGGGTGTTTATGGATGTCAAAAGCATACCATCAGTGTCTCTGAATTCGGACCACAGACTTGTGGTGGGGAAGATAAGATGGAGACAAAGGAAGAAACCGAAGAAAGTAACCAGAGAACGATACTGTTTTGAAAAATTAAAGGATGAAAACACAAGAGAAGATTTCAACAACAAACTAGTTAGAAAATATGAAGAAATCTCAGGAACTGTGGAACGAGTAGAGGAAGGTTGGAAAGATTTCAGAGAAGGTGTGGAGCAGGTTGCACGAGAAGTGATTGGAACAAAAAAGATAAGCAGTGGGAAAAGGAAAAAGACGGTTTGGTGTAATGAGGAAGTCAAAAACGCAGTAAAAAAAACAAGAAATACCGTTTATGGATGAAGACAAGGACAGAGGAAAATAGACAAGCTTATGTTCTGGCGAGAAATCGAGCAGAAGTAGTAAAGAGACGAAACATCGACTTGTCATGGGAAAGGATAGGAGGAGAATTGGAGGAAGACATGAGGAGCACTAGGAAGTTGATATATGGAATGGCTAAGAGATTAAGAACAAAAGATGAACCTAACACGAATGTGATATTCAACAAAGACAGAGAACCAGTAGTGGATAGTGAAAAGGTCGAGGAGATATGGACAGAATATTTTGATGAATTATTAAATGTGGTGGACGACGAGGAATATATGGAGGAGGATAACCCACAAATGGAAGACCGAGAACTGGAAGACTGAATCGATACGGCGAGGAAGAGACAAGTTATAAGAGCCTGTAGAATCGGAAGAGCCCTGGAATCGATGGATTGAATAATGAAATATTCAAAACAGGAGAAGGTATGGTGACATGGATGACAGAACTTATAAATTGTATATGGAGGGAGGAGAACATACCGTCAGATTGGAGAAAAGCTGTGATATGCCCAATACATAAAAAAGGAGATAGAAGAGAATGTCAGAATTACAGAGGAATAGTGTTGCTATTGAGCGCATATAAAATATACGAGAGGATAATAGAGAAAAGACTCCGGAGAGAATTAGAGGGAAAGATCGGAGAGTGGCAGCACGGATTCAGGCCAAATAGAAGTGTAATTGACCTGATATTCTCTTTAAAAATGATTGTGGAGAAGAGCATAGAATGGAATAAGATAGCATATATCGCATTTATAGATCTAGAGAAAGCTTTTGATAGAATACAAAGAGAGAGATTGTGGAAAGTAATGGAGGATCCTGCATATGGAATAAATAAGAAGCTGATAAGGATAATAAGGAATATGTATGAAAACCCCATAAACACGGTTAGAACGGAGATGGGAAAGGAGAAATGGTTTGAAACGAAGACTGGAGTAAGGCAGGGCAGTGTGCTGTCCCCTTTACTTTTTGCGTTATATCTGGACAACTGCTTGAAGAGGATATGTGTGAGAGAGGATAGGGAATACACCTTTGTATACGCGGACGACGCGGCTGTGGTGACAAAGGAACAACATGAACTACAAGCTGCTGTGAATTCTTGGAATGAAATTATGATGGGATGGGGAATGAAAATAAACAGGGAGAAGACGGAGATAATGGCGATATCGAGACAGGGAGAACAAGCGGAAATATGGATAGAGGATATACAGTTGAAACAGGCCAGTAGATTCAAATATCTAGGAGTGATATTTGATGAGAAAGGTTGGATAGATTCAGAACTGAGGGAAAGAATAACGAAATACTAAAGAATGTGGGGAATGTTGTAAATCTGCTGATGACGCAGAGCAGTTCCGGTAGGGGTAAGTAACAATAATATACTAAACCATCCTATGACCAATATTATTATATTTAATGAATAGCAGCACTTAACAGACATAGGTCAGTACGTTGTTTCAGCTAAATATCCTTTTACTTCAAGTGTAAATACATTAAGTAGGACCTGTTACTCAGAGCTTTCAATTGACTCCACTTACAACTTAATGCATAGAGAATTTGAATTTTGTTCAAATTTTTTTCCCCATTCTCTAGTTTATAAATACATTAATAGGTTTCTGGATTCTAGATTTAACTCTCCTTCTCTTACAGCTTCAGTTCCTAAATTAAAACTATATCTTTCTTTGCCTTTCTATGAACAAACTCATATTAAACTTTCCAAAGATCTTTCTAATTTTCTTTTTAACACTTTCCCTCAACTTGACACCAAATTAATTTTCAATTCTTCACATAAAATAGCATCTTTTTGTAACCATAAGGAAAAGACCCCTGCTGCTCTCCAAGCCTCTGTCATTTATAAATTTAGCTGTGGTGGCTGCGATGCCTCCTATGTTGGTAGCACTCAGCGCCTTGTAAGAATGGACGAACACAGGGGTGTCTCTTCCCGAAAGAAATAGCCTCTTCATTCAACTTCACATTCTGCAATAAGAGATCAGCACACACACACACACACACACACACACACACACACACACACACACACACACACACACACACACACACACACACACACACACACACACTGATTATACAAATTTTTCCATATTATCACAACAAATTACTAAACCAACCTACACATTTTAGAACATTTATATATCGCTAATATCAAACCTTCACTTACACAGTGATGAAAATTTTTCAGACAGCAACTGTTTAACTATGAGATGGGAATCTCTGATAGATTCACCTTGTTTGTTTTGTTGATAATTACATAAGTTATAGTAACTCTTTTGAAATTATTTGTTATTATATGCCACAAATAATTTGTTATAGTTTTTAAAGTGCCCCTTGTTGCTAAATGTATAATCAGTCTTTGTTTAATTGTTATTTATATACATTTTCCCATATGTTTGTCCTGGGAGATTAAGCCCGGTTTTGTTCACTATTTGTACTGTTTTATACTACCTACATGCTAAATTGTTAATTTTTAGTTCATTCATAATAAATTGGTTTATGCACATGTTACATTTTAGGTAATTCATTATTTTACTGATGTTTTTATATATTTATTATTGTATTATTTTTGTCATTTTTAGCCTGATGATGGAAACTGTGTTTTCCGAAACGTTGTTTCTATAATAAAGATTTTCCAATGCCATTGTCTAAGGCCCTGGTACTGCTTTTTATTTTTAATATATATATATATATATATATATATATATATATATATATATATATATATATATATATATATATATATAGTTATATATGAAGAAAAATGAATACACATATATATTTGAATATAAAATTTCCCTTTAAAAATGATTTTACATAAAAATAATCGAAATATCGCTCAACACTAATCGATACCCATGCACTGTGACGTGTTAACTTGAAGTCCAATAGAAAAAGAGAAAAAGTTGCCACATGTTGCTTTTTATATCATGTTAATTTTTATATGTTAATTTTGTTTTAATTTTTTTTTATTTATTTTATTAAGGGGCTCGAGCCGACGGTGGGACAGGGGGACGAAGTCCCCACCGTCGTCCCCGCTGAGGCCGAGAGACTCTGACTCTTTGACACTTTGCGATTTAATCTTGGGTATTCCTTTAGTTTAAAAAAAAAAACTGTTATTGGCAACCTTGTCTCTCTATATTGCCTTGAAATAATCGAAAAAAATCGATTACATCGCTCGTTCTCTTTATAATTTAATTAGCTTTTAAAAGTAAAATTTTATATATATATATATATATATATATATATATATATATATATATATATATATATATATATATATATATATATATATATATATATATATATATATATATATATATATATAAAAGAGACTGAAGTCTTGGATATGCCAGCATACTGTTAACACGTGTTAACACTACTAATCTTTTTATTTGTAATTTTCCATCGGATCTTTTCTAAAAAAAAAAAAAAATATCTCTTTGGCTTTAATTTTTCCCCAACATCCCTAGGGGACGGGGGGAGTAGTGAGGGGAAATAGTGATCCAAATGCTGAAGGAATGACCAAAAGTGCATATGGGTGATTGAGACATTTCTAGTTTGGATTTTTGGGTTTTCTCATTAGACGAATTTCCAAAAGGGCCTCAAAATTACTGGGAGACGTTCTTCCTGACGTTTTTGAGGAAGGGGACAGTAAGTGTTATTGGTTGTGAGATATATTTTTATATATATAGATATATATGTGTTATTGTTTTTTATATATATATATATATATATATATATATATATATATATATATATATATATATATATATAAATATATATATATATATATTTATATATGTATTACATATGTATGTTGCATTTTTGTTTATATATATATATATATATATATATATATATATATATATATATATATATATATATATTTTTCAACATATATATATATATATATATATATATATATATATATATATATATATATATATATATATATATATATATATATATATATATATATATATATATATATATATATATTGTCCCAAAAGTAAGTTTACTAAATATCCCATGAACGACTGAGTAATGTAGCTCCTCCGTGACGTATATGAGTGGGTAGATAGTTACCTAGGCTGCGTATTCATACCAGTTTTAACCAGATTTATAAACTCAGTCTTGCACTACATCTATTTATGTATGGACGTGTGTTCTAATCTCGTTACGTTTTTGCACTACACCTTTTTGTGTATGGGCGTGTTTTCTATCCTCGTTACGTTTTTGCGATGCAGGTAAATACTGAACAGCGGTACAAGTCTGCCACTGAGATATTTGCTTCTTTAAACGAAGCTTATTTGGATGCCACTCTATCGAGAACTATGGTTTTTAAGTGGCACAAAGCTTTCAAAGAGGGCCGAGAAAATGTTGAAGACGATCTTCGTTGTGGAAGACCAATCTCATCACCAAACTATGAAAATGTTGAAGTTGTTAGAGCTGTGATGGAGAGAGACCATCGGTTTTGTGTCAGAGTGATTGCAGAAGAAACTGGTTTTTATAAGAATGCAGTTTATAGAATTTTAACGAACCATTTGCACATGCGAAAAATTTGCAAAATTAGTGCCGAAAGACTTGTCTGTGGAGCAGAAAGCAAACAGGGTCAAAATTTGTCAAGATTTTTCTTGAAAGACTCGAAATGAAGAACAATTTTTTGGATAAAGCTAAAACAGGCGAGGAATCATGGGTTTTTGAGTACGATCCTGAAACCAAATGGCAAAGTGAAGAAGGGCACACAAAAAATTCTCCTCGTCCGAAGAAAACACGTATGAGCAAGTCCAAGGTGAAAACACTGATTATTGTTTTGTTTTTGTTTTTTTTTGTTTTTTTTTGACAGCCGTGGTATTGTGCACAAAGAATTTGTACCTTCAGGACAGATAGTTAATCACGTCTTTTACAAAGATGCCTTGGGACAACTTCGAAAACGAGTTCAGCTGTGAATAGAACAGACAATGCAGACGATTGCGCTGCACCACATAAAGCGACATCTCGCCACTGCTCTCTCACCACCCTAAGGAAGAAAACATTCAAGTACTTCCACACCCTCCATTAGCCCAGATCTAGCTCCGTGCGATTTCTACCTCTTCCCTAAGTTGAAAGGAAGTTGAAGGGTCATCATTCTGGGACGATGGAAAACATAAAAAATGCTGTAACAAGTGAACTAAACACCCTTTAGGAAAATAACTTCCGGTACTGCTATGAACTGTGGGAAAAACGTTTGAACCGCTGTGTAACCTCCCAAGGGTCATACTTCGAGGAGATAACTTGTAATTTCAGTTAAGTCCAATAAATAATTAAATACGACATCAGTACACTAACTTTTTGAGACATATATATATATATATATATATATATATATATATATATATATATATATATATATATATATATATATATATATATATATATATATATATATATATATATATATATATATATAAAGATTAAAATATATAAATATATATATATATATAGT
>JABUQX010079687.1:35000-47500 GCA_015478945.1 Trachelipus rathkii
TATATATATATATATATATTATTATATATATTATGCATACATATATATATATATATATATATATATATATTATTATTATATATTTTTATATATATTATTATATATATATATTTTAGTTTTTATATCTATATCTATTATTATTATATATACGGGTTATTATATATATATATATATATATATATATATTTATATTATATATATATATATATATATATATATATATTTTTATATATATTCGCTTATATATATATATATATATATATATATATATATATATATATATATATATATATATATATATATAACGATAAAATTGGCAAATATATCAACCTTATAAGATACAAAGATATTATATATATATATATATATATATATATATATATATATATATATATATATATATATATATATATATATATATATATATATATATATATTAGGATGTATTTGAAAAAGAATTTTTTTTTTGGCCGGAACCGGAACTTTTGGACTTCTACACCTTACATATTCTACCTAAAACTTGTCTGATTAACAAGTGAAGTCTCTCTAGAAGTATCTGGCATCTTGTTATATCCATACTGTGAGCTCTTAGTTCTGTAAGCCAAAATATGGATGAGCGGATCAATAAATTTATTAAGTAAAATAAGAATATATTATTTAAAGTTCTACGGGTCTTCAAAGTTTAAAAAGCTTTTTTCAGAAAAGCTTTTTTTAAAAAGCTTTTTTTAGAAGCGGGTAACGTGTTTGAGGATAAGAGATCACGTTTAACTCCACAACATGGAGAGCAACTTATTTTCCTAAACCATAATTCTTTCAAATAAATATATACATTTTTAAGTAAGAAAATTATGGAATCTTTTTTTTAAATTTTGCTTAAACAGTTTAGTTAATATTTTGTTTTGTAGTAGTTTCTACTTTAAAGTTAATTTCTTTTAATAATAATAATAATAATAATAATAATAATAATAATAATAATAATAATAATAATAATAATAATAATAATAATAATAATAATAATAATAATAATAATAATAATAATAATAATAATAATAATAATAATAATAATAATAATAATAATAATAACTCAATATCAGCATTTATTTTAATGTATGATTTTGATGCTTTTTTAAAAAGTATATCTTCTTTTCAACAGAATAGAATTCAATTATTCGTATGACACCATACACTTCGGACATTTTCAAGGAATAAATTTTATTTTTAATATTTTAACAATTTTGATAAAATAAATGTCGTGTAAACTAATAACAAAAATAAATAAATAAAATTAATAAATTTAAAAGTTAGAGAAGTTAACTTACATTGACTTTTTGTCATTTAAAGATGTTCAAAAAATTGGATATTTCGTTATATTTTATGTTTATCATTGGTTTATGTTTCCTTAAGAGCAACGATTCTCCTAGGCGCAATTCATAAAAATCATTTTTTCTTGTTATGATGGAGAAGCCCTCTTTTATGCTGTTAACAATACCATGAATGAAAACGAAAACGATAAGCTCGTAGTATATTATAAAACTGAAAATATCAGTCAGAAAAAGAGGAAGAGAACAAATTAAAATTAATTTTAAAAGAGCATATTAAAGCAAAAGACGGGAAGAAGCTTATGTTAAGATCTTACTATAAGCCATTGAAACTGAGCTCGTGCTTCTCTACTCGTGAAGTGCTTTCGGATGGTGAGAGTAGTAACGTTGTGTACCGATTTCAATGTTCTGAAAGTGGATGTATTATATCGGATACACAACGAATACCCTCAACATGAGAATGTCGCAACATAAGTATAACCCGAGCAAAATATTTCAACATTTTAAAGAAGAACACCACAAAAATCCTGATAACAGCATAAAAGAGGGCTTCTCCATCATAACAAGAAAAAATGATTTTTATGAATTGCGCCTAGGGGAATCGTTGCTCTTAAGGAAACATAAACCAATGATAAACATAAAATATAACGAAATGTCCAATTTTTTAAACATCTTTAAATGACAAAAAAGTCAATGTAAGTTAACTTCTCTAACTTTTAAATTTATTAATTTTATTTATATTTATTTTTTTTTAGTTTAAATAATATTTATATTATCATACTTCTTAAAATATTAAAAATAAAATTTATTCCTTGAAAAAAATGTCATAAGTGTACGCACGAAAGCTTGGTACTATACTTAAATCAATCGTTTTATTTTATTCAAGAATAATTTTAAAGAAAATTACTTCTGTTGAAAGAAATACTTTTAGGAGGCTTAAAAATAATAATAATAATAATAATAATAATAATAATAATAATAATAATAATAATAATAATAATAATAATAATAATAATAATAATAATAATAATAATAACAGTACCCTGTACAAATTTTATTTATCCCCAGGTCTAGATTCCAGAGCAGGATTGGCAAAAAAAAAAAAAAAAATCAAATGATTTAAATCAATTGATTTTTTTTACGCAATTTTTTTAATAAAAAAATCATGAGTTTTTTTAATTTTTTTATTGTTTTTATTTTTTAGCAAATTAGCTATCACCAATTAATGATAAGTATATTTTATCTATATAATAAGTAAATTAATCATTGCAAGTCATTTTTAAAAAAGATAAAAAAAAAAAAAATAAATAAGATATTAAAATTTATAATATATATATATATATATATATATATATATATATATATATATATATATATATATATATATATATATATATATATATATATATATATATATATATATATATATATATAAAAATAAATAAATAAAAAATATAATATATATATATATAAATATATATATATATATATATATATATATATATATATATATATATATATATATATATATATAATATATATATATATATATATATATATAATTTAAATAACTTAATTAAACTAAATAATAATATATATTTACTAAACTTATTATTAATTAGGTAATAATTAGAATTTTTCGTAATTTTATAAAAATAATAATAAAAAAGCAATTTGTGTCTAAAAAAATAAAAAAATTCAAAAAAATCCCCAACCCTAGAGTATTAAAGCTACCGGTTCGAGTGTGAAAATATTGTTTCATATTTAAAGTTTTCGAAACTATAGAGTCGAGGTCATTTTATCATGATATTTGTTCATATATAATAACATATCAATTTTCTATATTATTTTTTATGCATAATCATAACTGAGTAAATGACAAATCAATTACTGAATTTTTCTAAGAAAGACATTTGAAAAAGTAAAAAGTTCCGGCAAGTTCCGGCCGGAACCAAGTTAGTTCCGGCCGGAACCGGAACTTCTAAAAAATCAAGGTTCCAGCCGGAAGTTCCGGCCGGAACCTGGTTCCGGTACATCCCTAATATATATATAACTTTACAGTCAGTATTACACTGCACTTTCATTTTTGAAATCATGATCCGCTAAAAAACGATTGGTTACCTTGAAACTTCATATTACTTTATCTGAAATTCGATATCTAATTAAAGGCGGCTCCACACATGCGGAGTTTGACGAACCCTTTGCCAAACACCCCTTGTGTGTATGCTTGTTCATTAGTATTACAACAGCAATCTTTTCCATCGCTTGTGAAAAGATTGTATATTTGGCAACCAAGTAATGAGCAAAGCTCTGCCAAAAATGACCCATACACACATCGGGTGTTTGGCAAAGAGTTCGACGAACTCCGCATGTATGGAGCCGCCTTAAGCATAAGTTTATTGCAGAGTTCCGGAGCGCTACAGAGCATCAAAAAATCCTACGCTCCGCTCCGAGCTCCACAGAGCTCTGGGTTTCTCTGCTCCAGCTTCAGAAGAAAGGAAAGAAAACAACGCAGCTCCGCTCCGGCTCCGACCTTTGGAGCCAGCGCCGGAGACAGAAGAAACCCAATCTTTATATATATATATATATATATATATATATATATGAGGAGATATAGCATATATATATATATATATATATATATGAAGATAGATATATATATATATATATATATATATATATATATATATATATATAGAAAGAGGTATATATATATATATATATATATATATGTAATTTAAGTAAAGTATCCAGTAAAAATTCTAAGAAATTCAAAAATAACCCATACTGTATAATACAACAGTTCATATATATATAAAGATATATGAGTATATATGTGTGTATATATATAAAGATAAGAGAGAGAGTATAGTTATATATATATATATATATAGTTATTATATATGTTGTTATATATATATATATATATATACATATATATATATATATATATATATATATATATATATATATATATATATATATATATATATATATAAAGATACAGCATATATATATATATATATATATATATATATATGATATATATATATAATATATATATATATATATATATATATATATATTATAGTTAATAAACTACTTGAACGTGGTATTGTTTCTTTAAATAATACTCTGGTAGACCTTGGCGTAATGGAATATGTTAGTTCATTAAAAGATTAGATGTGTTTCTTATTATCCTTTTGTAATTAGTGGTATCAGCGAGAGAGATTGATTTATTAAAAACACTTAGAAGAATTAAAAACGAGGAATAGCTCAATAAGTGACAGTTTATAAAACATCAAGAAACTAAGACTGAGAATGGCTTACTAAAAAGTTAAACATAGTATACCAATCGATGGAAACACATGGTGCTATTGGTAATGGGCTTTTTTTTTTAACGACATTTCACTTATTATATAAACGAAAAGATTGATTTATTAAAAGCACTTAGAGGAATTAAAACGGAGAATGGTCTTCAATTTATAACACTTATGCTAAACGGGAATGGCCTGGGATTAGTTTCAAAATAAAGTCACCAATCGAGAAACATTATTTATGTGGTTATCGCGAGATAAAAAGCTTTCATGTCTGATCGATAGACCTTTTCAAGTAAAGCTATGGACTTTCGAACTACAGACTAAATGAAGTGTCAGGGAAGCTGGTTGTTTTTTTTTTTGGCTATTTTGTCCTGGTAGTTATTTTTACGATAACAGTGTCGAGTTTTATAGTCGAATGTAAACTCTATTCAGGTATTTTTTATTAAAGTTTGTGTATTGTGAATATATAGATTCCTATTATTTTTTCTTTGGGTATGCATTATATTTTAGGATGGATGTGTTGTTTATGGTTTATTTTTGTTTGGTGAGAGTGTGTTATGTAAGAGTATTTAAATTATGTTATCTTGGTATGGCTGCTCTGTGCTGACTAAACGTCGTGGCAAGATCATTTGTTTCTCCCATGGTATGGAAATAAGAAATGTGGTGTAATTTGGTAACGCATTGTTTTTAGGATTTTGTATTAGTATTGAAGGTACTAGGAAAGTATTCCTTAAATAATAAACACCCTTTTTGCTTTAAAAAAACCGTACCATAATAACTTTAAAATAACAGCCTATCGATTAGGTCCAGGTTTTAACTTTTAATTGGGTTTGCCTGATCTTAAGTTCTTAAGCAAGTTTTATGGAATCCAAACACCTCTAATGAAACCATTCTGTTTTTTTAATTATTCTAAAAGCTAAAAAAATCAATTCTTCTCAACCTGATACCACTAGATTGCTAAAAGCGACAAGGCAGAAACACATCTAATTTCCTTAATGAACTAATATATTCCATTACGCCAATGGGTCCCACATTTACGAGAGTATATATATAGGTAGTGGCAGAGGAGTTATAAAGATATATATATGTATATAGGTATAAACAAATATATATATATATGCATATATATATATATATATATAGAGTATATGTATATATATTTTATATATGTGAGGTGAGAGAGAGAGTGCATATAGAGTAAGAGAGCAGTGGTATATATATATATATATATATATATATAAGAGAGAGAGAGAGATATATGAGCATATATAGTTAAGAGAGAGAGTGGATATATATATATATATATATATATATATCAGAAAGGCTCAAGATTCAGGCTGCTCATCTGAAAGCCTCCGAGTTAATACAGCAGAAACTGATTTGTCTTTGCAAATTTCATAATATTACGATATATCTCTTCCTAATTTTGTACGAAAATTGGTCAAATGAATGAAAATATTACAAAATAAGTAAAGATTACGTAAAAGTGAAACAAAATGTGCAAAAATAATCGCTATTAAACAACGCTTTAATCTATAGAAAAATGTGTAGTTAGCTCAAATCGAATATGATATTGTTTAGTGAATTTGAGAGTATGAAATTATTAAGTGTAATACTATGTTTATAAATAATATGTTTAAAAATTACATTAAACAAAAAATTTATAGCAAACAGTGTCTCAATAAAATAAATAAAAACACAAAGAAATTTAATAAAATATTTAATAAGAATGAATAAATGCGCTAATAAACTGAAAGAATTATAGTCAAGCTCATCAAAATTACTAGTCAAAGAAAAACCCTTAAACAGGTGGTAACCTCAAGTGTCATATATATATAAGATAGCAGTTATATACTATGTTATATATATATATATATATATATATATATATACAGTATATATATATATATATATATAAGTTGTTATTATATATATATATGTTATTATATATATAGTATATATATATAGAGATCTGAGTAGTAGAAAGTTATCAGTCGTTACTGATAGAGTATATATATATAAAGCAGCAGTGTAGAGGTAGTATATAGAGTAGTATAGTTACATATATATATATATATATATATATAGTATATATAGTATATGCAGAGGAGATATATATATATATGAGGTATTATATATATATATTTATATTATTACATATGTTATTATGAGAAAGTATATATACATATGGTATATATTGTTATATAGATATATGATATATATATGTTGTTGCTGCTTATTATTATTATATATATAAAGATATATAAAAGATATATAAACATATATATATATATATATATAATATATATATATATATATATATATATATATATATATATATATATATATATATATATATATATATATATATATATATATATATAATTTTTTATTTTATATTTAAAAATATATATATGATATATATATTCTCGAACATTATCTTTTGAAATATTTAAAAATGACGAAACACAAACCTTCCTCGAAGATAAATGTAGGTGTAGCATCCAAAAAAATGCACCTCATCCACTCTTCACCCAATCATAACTTGGAAGTTACAATCCTCCGAATGATGAGGTTATTATTTACAAGACTTCGCCGCTTACTCTATTGCACGGTTTTCCTATTGAATTATTTTCCAGAACATTTACGAGTTTTGTTCTTCATTTTCACATTGTTGGAGACCCCACTTCTTCTTCTAAGCGTCAGCATTTCTTTTTGAGTCAAGCTCCGACAGTAACCCTTACCCACTTTCTTGTTACCGTTTCTTTCCTCAATTTTAACTATATAGGAGGCTACTTTGTTGACGACCTCTTTTCTTCTAAACCTCAGCTCTTGTTCTTAAGCCAAGTTCCGACAGAAACCTTTACCCTCTTTCCTGTTACCGTCTCTGTCCTCAATTTTGAACCATAGGTGGCCGTTGTGCTTTTACGTTCCACTATGTTGCTTGTCTTTATTTCCACTTTGTTGAAGACCTCTTTTCATCTAAACTTCAGCTCTTGTTTTTGAGCCAAGCTCAAGTTGTGTGAGAACTTCGACAGAAAACTTTACTCTGTTTCCTCTTACTGTTTCTTTCCTCAATTTTCAACCATGGGAAGCTTTTGTGTTGGTTGTGTTTGTTGTGGTTGTTCCATTGTTTCTGATTTAGTCTTCCAAATTTTCTATTTTGTAACTAAGGCTATCTTGTTAAGTCAACTACAAAGCTCTTCTTCTTCGTCTATTCATTGAGTAAATCTACTAACTATTCTACATTCTCTTTCTCTCTAAACTCCAAGATATTACACACTCTCTCTGCCTCAACTATCTCAGAAATCATCATTTTAATGATTTCAATTTTCATCGCTGCCAGTGACTTTCCTGTAATTCTCAAGACACAGTTAATAAACTCGTTTACCATTTATATATATATTGAACAACCTCGAGCAGTTGGTACTAACCCCCTACCTCTATCCCTGATCGTCTTGGAAAGAAGCCCAGCATTTTAAGGGTAAACCCCATTTTATGGGTGAAGCTCTCTCTCTCTCTCTCTCTTCTCTCTCTCTCTCTCTCTCTCTCTCTCTCTTCTTCTCTTCTTTTCTTTCTTTCTTTCTTCTTTCTTTCTTCTTCTTTCTCTCTCCCTCTCTCTCTCTTTTTTTTTCTTTTTCTTCTTCTTTCCGTCTTTATACGTTTCTTCTCTTTTCTCTCCTTCTCTCTCTCTCTCTCTCTTCTCTCTCTCTCTCTCTCTCTCTCTCTCTCTCTCTCTCTCTCTCTCTTAACTCCAATCATTTTCCTTACGCTGTTGAACTCTTTCCTCCTCTGAGTTCCTCCTATCACCTTCTTATATTTACACTTCTTCTATATTTATAAGTTTTTCCCAGAAGAAGCTTCTAGCACTTTGATCCCGCTAACTGGGCGGATTCGGGATTAGACCAAATGGTCGACACGTCAAATGGTCGAAAGGACATCAAAAAAATGTCCCGTACAGCCGCCCGCAGGCATTAGGTTAGGTTAGGTTAAGTTAGGTCAACTTGAGTTTTGTTTGATTTGTTAGAGAAACTCTAAATGACCAGATGTCGACCATTTGACCTGTCGATCATATTGCCTGTCGACCATTTGGGACTAGCTTCCGCGGATTTGGGTAGTATTCTTTTGATCTCACATAGAATGATTACTGTATCAAGTGAAAGAGTCCCTCGGATTGCTTGGACCACGTGATTCTCTCCCGAATGGAGGAATATATTCCATTCTATTTCTCTCCATCTAAAACTAATAAAAGAAGCTAGTACCAAATGGTCGACAGGTCAAATGGTCGACATTTGTAAAAGAAAAATCTGGTTATTTAGTTTCTCTAACTAATCCAACAAAACTTAACTTAACTTAACTTAACTTAACTTAACTTAACTTAAGTTTTAAGTTAAGTTAAGTTAAGTTAAGTTTTAAGTTTTAAGTTTTAAGTTTTAAGTTTTAAGTTAAGTTTTAAGTTTTAAGTTTTAAGTTTTAAGTTTTAAGTTTTAAGTTTTAAGTTTTAAGTTTTAAGTTTTAAGTTTTAAGTTTTAAGTTAACAACTTAACTTAACTTAACTTAACTTAACTTAACTTAACAACTTAACTTAACTTAACAACTTAACTTAACAACTTAACTTAACAACTTAACTTAACTTAACAACTTAACTTAACTTAACTTAACAACTTAACTTAACTTAACAACTTAACTTAACTTAACAACTTAACTTAACAACTTAACTTAACAACTTAACTTAACAACTTAACTTAACTTAACAACTTAACTTAACTTAACAACTTAAATTAACTTAACAACTTAACTTAACTTAACAACTTAAATTAACTTAACAACTTAACTTAACTTAACAACTTAACTTAACTTAACTAATGCCTGCGGGGGTCTGTACAGGATATTTTTTGATGTCGTGTCGACCGTTTTCCCTGTCGACCATTTGTGCTAGTCCTTTAATAAAATTTGGTTAAACTCTGTTTGTTTTCGGGCTACTCGTCGCAGGGTGATGATGCCTTCAGAAATGACCACCGTCTTCAAAAGTCTAGAAACTCGTTTTTCTTTAGGTTCATCCCAGAATCGTGCAAATGTTTGCAAAAAAAATGTCAATGCCAGCTTTGCGTCCTCCTCTTTCCCACTTCTTGTTTCCCTTCTCTTGTTTCCTTCCTCTTGTTTCCCTTCTCTTGTTTCCCTCCTCTTGTTTCCTTCCTCTTGTTTCCCTTCTCTTGTTTCCCTCCTCCTCCTGTTCACTCCTCTTTTTTTCCCTCCTCTTGTTTCCCTCCTCTTGTTTCTTGTACCCTTCTTACCTTCTCCTGTTTCCCTCCTCTTTTTTCCCTCCTCTTGTTTCCTTTCTCTTATTTCCCCTCTCCTGTTTCCCTCCTCTTTTTTTCCCTCCTCTTGTTTCAATCCTCTTGTTTCCCTCCTCTTGTTTCCCTCCTCCTGTTCCCTTTTTTTTCCCTCCTCTTGTTTCTTGTACCGTTCTTACATTCGGCCAAAGTTTAACTCTTCCCAAAACCTTTGAATCTAATTCCACTTTAGACGATTCCTAATCTATTAATCCTTCTCCACCTTCCTCCAAATCATTTATGGCTAACAAGATTATTTACTCTAAAGATGATTCTCTCTCTCTCTCTCTCTCTCTCTCTCTCTCTCTCTCTTCTCTCTCTCTCTCTCTCTCTCTCTCTCTCTCTCTCTCTCTCTCTCTCTCTCTCTCTCTCTTTGAGCTTAACACTAAGAAGGCTTACAGTTCTAACGGTGTTCCTTCTGTGGTCTCAAAAACTTGTACCAAAAGTAGTAGTACCACTCTCAACCACTCTCAACCATTCCAATCATTCGTCCTACTACTTTAATCTCTATTCTTTCTAGAGATTTCGAATATACCCTTAACAAGAAGATTTAGAAACATCTTAAATCTTCTAATCTTATTTGAAAAGACGCTTCGACCTTTCGACTTTTCGGTCTTTCCACCTTTCTAATTTTCGACCTTTCGACTTTTCGATCTTTCCACCTTTCGACATTTTGACCTTTCGACCTTTCGACATTTTGACTTTTCGACCTTTCGACCTTTCGGGCTTTCTACTTTTCGACCTTTCTACTTTTTGACCTTTCGGCTTTTCGACTTTTCGACCTTTCTACTTTTCGACCTTTCTACTTTTTGACCTTTCGGCATTTTGACTTTTCGACCTTTCGACCTTTCTACTTTTCGACCTTTCGATCTTTCGATCTTTCTACTTTTCGACCTTTCGACCTTTTGACCTTTCGATCTTTCGACCTTTCTACTTTTCGACCTTTCTACCTTTCTCTCTGATTGATCGTCCTCTGCTTTTCAGCATTTCCATCATCTATTTTTCAAACCTCCTTTTATTTGCATACTTTCAAAATCCGTGAATCGGGGCATGTCGTTGTCATATGATTTAACTTTAAATTCTGGTTCACCAGAACTATGGTTTAATTTTCTAGGCCTCCGACCTTTCACCATCGGAGATAATATATATATATATATATATATATATATATATATATATATATATATATATATATATATATATATATATATATATATATATATATATATATATATATAAATACCTTTATTTGTCATTTCCTTGGGCTTTTCCATAGTTGTAACCTTTTTGAAAAATTTAATAGTGGAGACTGAATGCACCGGGCTGACATCATATCTAATATATATATATATATATATATATATATAGTATAGAAAGAGAGATATATATATATATATATATATATATATATATATATATATATATATATATATATATATATATATTGATGATAAAGTCCCTTGAGGTAATATTTTTCAAAAATCGAACTAAAAATATTTGTAGTATTACAAGATATATATATATATATATATATATATATATATATATATATATATATATATATATATATATATATATATATATATATATATATATATATATATATATATATATATATATATATATATATATATATAGAAAGAGAGAGAGAGAGAGAGAGAAATAATAAATAATAAAAAAAACCATTAATAATAATAATAATAATAATAATAATAATAATAATAATAATAATAATAATAATAATAATAATAATAATAATAATAATAATAATAATAATAATAATAATATTAATATTAATATTAATATTAATAATAATAATAATAATAATAATAATAATAATAATAATAATAATAATAATAATAATAATAATAATAATACCACTACTACTACTACTACTACTACTACTACTACTAATAATAATAATAATAATAATAATAATAATAATAATAATAATAATAATAATAATAATAATAATAATAATAATAATAATAATAATAATATTAATAATATTAATAAGAATAATAATAATAATAATATGGAAAAGAATTCATCCTCTAACTCGTTTAATATATCCAACTATAACTTATTTCATAATTTCCGTCTAAAGGGTGGAGTATGTGCTTATGTAAACATAAACACTCCTGTAACACGTCTCGAGAATCTCGAATCTCCTAACTTCGATGTTCTGTGGCTTAAAATCTTTCTTCCTTCTACTACAATAATCTTGTGCTTCTGCTACTGTTCTCCTAACAGAACAGATTTTCACGCCTTTTTTGAATATCTTACTACTTCTCACGAGACTGTTATATCTTCTCATCCAAATACTGAGGTCCTCTATTTAGGGGATTTCAATGTACACAACACTGAATAGTTGGGGTCCTCTCATACTGATTTAGGTGGGGAGGAGGCCGAATCATTCAGCATTCTCAACGATCTGGAGCAACTAATTAAAGAACCAACAAACATTCCGGATCGTCCCAACCAATTCTTGAACACTCTTGACCTATGTTTCACCACTAGTCCTTCTC
>JABUQX010079687.1:65000-84937 GCA_015478945.1 Trachelipus rathkii
ATATATATATATATATATATATATATATATATATATATTATATATATATATATATATATATATATATATATATATATATATATATAAATGACGTTTTCTCTTTCTCCTGTAAAAACTTCCCCAAAGGACTTACGAGATTTGTTCCTGACAGCGACGAATTATATAAAATTAATTTAACCTCTGCACTTTATATTATTAACGATATATTTAAAAGTTTTTAGTGTAAAAAAAATTTCAGGGGCCCCTGGTCCCCTTAGCCCCCTTGCCCCCCCCCCTGCATACGCCACTGTATATATATATATGAATATATATATATATATATATATATATATATATATATATAATATTATATATATATATATATATATATATATATATATATATATATATATATATATATATATATATATATATATTATATATATATATTAGTAATATTTCGGGGCCCCTGGCCCCTGACCCCTATGCCCCTGGCCCTGGCTCCCCTGGCCCCCTGGCCCACCCTGGCCCTGTGCGCTCGCTCGCTCTGTGCTCGGTCCCATGGATACGCCACTGTATTATATATATATATATATATATATATATATATATATATATATATATATATATATATATATATATATATATATATATATAATATATATATAAAGTAGTCCAAAGATGGGTTCCGGCCGTAAAAAAAAAAGGGGGGTTTGGGAAAATTTGAATAAAATTCCCACGGTAAAAGGGGGCGCACTACCCCTTCGATCGACGAAAAAAAACCGAAGGTTTTTTTTCGAATTAATAAAATTAAATAAATAAATAGAAAAAATTAATAAATAAATTAATAAATAAATAATAAATTAATAAATAATAAATAAATAAATAAATAAATTAATAAATAATAAAATTAATAAAAATAAAAAATAAAAAAAATAAAAATTAAATAAATAAAAAATAAATAAATAAATAATAAAAAAAAAAATAAAAAATAAATAAATAAAAAAAAATAAATAAATAATAAAATAAATAAATAAATAAAAATTAAATAAAAAATAAAAAATAAATAAATAAATAAATATATATATTTATATTATATAATCGTATATGGCCCCGCACCGCACCGCCCAGCCCCACACCGCTAAGCACCACACCGCACCGCACCGAGCCGCACCGCACCTCACTTAGTAACGGATAGAGTTTGCTACATGGTATCTCCTTCAAATTTAACAACCCCATAGGGGGTGACGTAACCTCGGCGTAGCCGAGGTTACGTGGCCATGCACCCATAGGGGGGGGGGTACAGGTCCCCCCCCCTAAACTTGAGATATTGCCGTAGAAGGCTGAAACTTTGTATAAGCCCTTCTTATAAGGTATTATTATTATTATTATTATTATTATTATTATTATTATTATTATTATTATTATTATTATTATTATTATTATTATTATTATTATTATTATTATTATTATTAGGCTCCGGCTCCAGCTCAGCCTATGGCTCCGATATATATTTACATGGGTTAGAGTTACCGTATCTGGTTAAAATTTGGAGGGGGGTTAGATGGTGAGGTACCCTAGTCGTAGACGTGGTTACGTCCCCCTGGGTCCCCCGAAGGGGACCCCACCCCCATTAAAAAATCGAAGTGTTCGTAATAGACTGAAATTTGGTGAGAGGATTCAGAGTTGAGTTTCTAGAAAGAGTTAGTATTGGATTCTGAGGAGTTGGCTCCGGCACCGGTGCTGGAGCCGGTGCGGAGCCGTGTTAATAAACATTCGTATAACGACAATATTGGTGTGTTTTTATAGGTTATCGAGGTCGTAGAGCTCGAATATAATGGTTATAAGTCCATATAGGGTGTCTAGGATCCCCCAGAGGGGGATTCCGCCCCAAACATTAAATATTGACGTAGAAAGCTGAAACTCGGTATATACCTATCATATAAGGTATCATTGCTGAAACCTGTGTTAAATTGTAGTGAGCACCCCAGGATTATATTGATCGTGGAAGGCTGAAATTAGGAGTCAGAGAAGGAAAGAGTTGGAGAAGGAGGCTGAGTCAGAGGAGTCGGAGTTGACATCGGCACCGGTGCTGGAGCCGGTGCGGTGCTGAGTTAATAAATATTCGTTTAGTCCCATATTTACATCAAAATATATGTTATTGAACCTGTAGATCTCGAAAATGACGGTTACAAGTCCGTAAAGGGTGTCTGGGACCCCCCAACGGAGGGGGTCCCGACTGAAAAAAGAATGCAAAACAGAGGAAGGAGAAGAAAGGAAGAATGAGGAAGAAGGAGGAATGAGGAAGGATGAAGGATGAAGAGACAGAGTTGGTACCGACACCGGTGCTGGAGCCGGTGCGGTGCCGAATTATTAAACATTCGTTTAATAATACAATATCATTACTGTTCACATAAGTGCTTCTGTTCTAACATGTACATGTCGTCAATTGCATTGCATCTTGCAAAGATAACCCGTTTTTCTAAATGTTGAAGACTGACATTTATATTTTCAAATCTCATTTTCTTTTTATAAACGTTAACTAATATAATTTTTTTTGTTTGCTTTTTATTCAATTTATTTTTTCTGACTTTATTTTTTATAAGTTTCATTTTACATTTATACATTGTGTTTAATTTTTAATTTTTTATTTTTTATTTAAATTTATTTTTCTAACTTTTTTTTTTAAGTTTTTTATTTATTTTTTTTTTTTTTTTTTTTTTTTTTTTTTTTTTTTTTTTTTATTCAATTTATTTTTCTAACTTTTTTTTTATAAGTTTTATTTTACATTTATACTTTATGTTTAATTTTTTTTTGTTTTTTTTTTTATTTTAATTTATTTTTCTAACTTTTTTTTTATAAGTTTTTACATTTATACTTTATGTTTAATTTTTTTTTTTTAATTTTTTAAATTTATTTAAATTTTTTTTTTTCTTTTTTTTTTTAATTTTTATTTTTTTTTTTTTTTTTCTTTAAAACATTTTTTTTTTTTTAAACTTAAAAAAAAAAAATTTTTTTAATTTTTCCTTTTTTCTACATTTATCAATTAAAAAAAATTTGCATTTTTACATATCTTAAAGCAGTAAATCAGTATATCAGTTAATCAAACCACCCTCCCCTCCCTCCTTCCCTTCCATGATCTATTGATCTATTGATCTATTGATTCAAGTCATATTATAAATATCTTTTTGTATAGACATAACATAAAATAAATTCTTTGCTGTAGTTGTTGTTGTTGAAATGTAACGTTTGTTGTTGCATTTGGTGCAGTTGTTGATGTTGTTGTTGTGAAATGTTGTTGTTGTTGTTGCTGTGCTGTTGTTAAATAAATGATAATTTCATCATTAAATGAAAATAAACAAAAAATTTCAAAGATATCTCTTAAAATATTAATGTTAATTTTACAATAGCATTGAATATTGAAAACTAAACAAAAAATATATCTCATCTTAGCCTAACTGACATACGGCATTCATTAACAAGGTAACTAAATTAGTACTTTGATCACAATGGCAAAGTCAATGTTAAAAGATCAATTTTTACGATATATAAACACCTAAAATATTTATTATTATTATTATTATTTTATTTATTATTATTATTATTATTATTATTATATTATTATATTATTATTAATTATTTTTATATTTTATTTATTATTATTATTCCCACATTAGATCTCACAAAACTTATATAGCGTGCGATCACTTTCCCTGCAGGTCCGCAACTAGAACATTGGTTGGTAAATTGCTCTCTACCAGACACCTATACATTACGCAATTTTAGTACGCTCAAGGGATAGCCAATCAGAGAACTGCATTTGCTATGCCATCACGGACAGCCAATGAAATTCGAGGAATGACTCATTAATCTTATTATCTTTTGACACATGTGAAGGGTAACGAGATTTATTACTTTGTTCCCCTTATGTCCTTACTTAACACCTGTTTTTATCTTAAGCAGTAGTTTTATATTATTATTATTATTAATTATTATTATATTATTATTATTATATTATTATTATTATTATTATTATTATTATTATTATTATTATTATTATTATTATTATTATTATTATTATTATTATTATTATTATTATTATTATTATATCAACTATATATGTATATGAACATAACAAATCTAACACACACACACACACACACACACACACACACACACCACACACACACACACACACAAACACACATACTCGCATTCACCACACACACCCACAAACAATTAATTATAGACACTTACTTAATACTTAGCTGGCAATCATCTACTAACTTATGATCACTGCTAAAGTACCTACCACAGCGTACAAAACGTATAACCTATTCATACTTTTTCAAGCATATCTCTAACATATCAATGTTAATTTTACATTAACACTATAGAATTACGTAGCATTTCGAGTATCATTTCGGATAAACATAGCACAAAAACGAGTTCTTTATATACTAACCAACGAATATATGCTAACATAACAATGTTTTCACATTAATAAAGCTAACATAGCATCATATGAACTAAGAAAATAATGTACAACGACAAACCTAACACAGCTTACGCACTAATAAACTGTTAACATTAACAAAGTTCCACACTTAACACCAGTAAAGTAACTAACTTTACATACAAAACGTAACCTTTTCATACTTTTTCCAAGCATATTCTCTAAACATATAAACGTTAATTTACATCGACACAGTTAATATTTTAACAACAAATTTATCATAACCTTGTCTAATTATCATACAGACCAACGAATAACTGCAAACATAACAAAGTTTTATCCAAACATAACATAAAAATAAGTTCTTTGAATAAAATATCATAGTAAATTCTATTAGTTTACTGATTTTAAAGCAGTAAATCAGTAAATCATACCATCTGCCCTTCCACACCCCTCCCACCACGACCTTTTGATCTATTGATCTATTGATTCATGTCATATTTCGAGTATCATTTTGGATAAACATAACACAAAAATAAGTTCTTTATATACTAACCATCGAATATATGGTAACGTAACAAAGTTTTTACATTAATAAAACTATCATAACATAACCTGAAGTAAGAATATAATGCTACAACACCAAAACCTAACACCACCATACGGGCGGAATAAACTACCAACATTAACAATTTTTCTGCACTTACAAACAGTAAGTACCTAACACTCGTACAAAACGTAACCTATTCACACTTTTTCAAGCATGCTGCACCCTCCTGTCCAGTCGTGATCTATTGATCTATTGATCTATTGATATATTGATCTATTGATTAAGGTCAAATTTTTACTAAAATTGTAACGTTTTACATACCCTAAATCAGTAAATCAGTAAATCAAACCACCCAACCTACCATCCTGTCCAATCATGATCTATTGATCTATTGATTCAAGTCACATTTCGAGTATCATTTTGGATAAACATAACATAAAATCAAGTTCTTTATACAAAGATCAATCAATATATGTTGACGTAACAAAGTTTCCACATTAATAAAGCTTACTTAGCATCATCTGAACTATGGCTATAACCCCCAACGACAAACCTAACACATCTTAAACAGGAATAAATGGTTAACGTTAACAAAGTTCCATACTTAACATCAGTAAAAGTAACTAACAATTCATACAAAAACATAATCCATTCACACTTTATCAAACATATCACCAACATGATAATATTAAATTTACATTAACATAGTAATATTTACCAAAAATTTATCATAACCTGACCTAACCATCATAATACCTAACGTGTAAAGACAAACAAAGTAAAGTTTTACCCTCAGTAAAGCTAAACTATGAACATAACATACTTAACACACAACAACCAGACGAATAAACAGCTGTCATTAACAACTTATTCAATAAAGCGAACATACGACATCATAATCCCCAACGAATAAGTGCAAACATAACAAAGTTTTATCCAAACATAACATAAAAATAACAAAGTTTTATCCAAACATAACATAAAAATAAGTTCTTTGAATAAAATAACATAGTAAAGTGTAACAGTTTACCGAATTTAAAGTGTAAATCAGTAAATCAAACCACCCGACCTCCCTCCCCGCCCCTCCCTACCCATTCCATCCATGACCTTTTGATCTTTCGATCTAATGGCCAAGTCACATATCGAGTACCATTTCGGATAAACATATAAAAATAAGTTCCTTATATACTAACCATCGAATATATGCTAACGTAACATGTTTTCATTAATTAAAGCTAACATAGCCATTACAGACTAAGAATATAAGACACAATGACAAAACCTAACCACACATTACGCACGAATAAACTACTAACATTAACCCAAAGTTCCATACTTAACAACACTAAAAGTACCTAGCACAGTGTACAAAACGCATAACCTATTCACACTTTTTCAAACATTTCTCTAACATATCATTGTTAATTTTACATTAACCCCATTGATTTACGTTGCATTTCGAGTATCATCTCGGATGAACATAGCACAAAAATGAGTTCTTTATATTACTAACCATCGAATTATATGCTAAACATAACAATGTTTACATTAATAAAAGCCGACATTAGTATCATAAGAACTTTAAGAAAATAATGTACAACGACAAACTAACACAACTTACGCACTAATAAACAGTTAACATTAACAAATTTCCACACTTAACACAGTAAAGTAACTAACTAGCAAGGCATACAAAACGTATCCTATTCAACTTTTTCCAAGCATATCTGTAACATATATTACGTTAATTTTACATTGACACAGTGATATTTAACAAAAATTTTATCATAACCTTGTCCAATTATCATACAGATCAACGAATAACTGTAAACATAACAAACTTTTGTATAAACATAAAAATAAGTTCTTTGAATAAAATATCACAGCAAATTGTAATAGTTTACTCTGATTTTAAAGCAGTAAAATCAGTAAATCAGTAAAATCAAACCATCAACCCCTCACACCCCTCCCACCAGGACCTTTTAATCTATTGATCTATTGATTCATGTCATATTTCGAGTATCATTTCGACTAAACATAACACAAAAATAAGTTTTTTGTATACTAACTGTCGAATATATGCTAACGTAACAAAGTTTACATTAATAAAGCTAACATAACATAACCTGAACTAGAATATAATTGTACACGACAAACCTAACACACCATACGTACGAATAAACTACTAACATTAACAAAGTTCCATACTTAACAACACTAAAGTACCTAGCACAGCGTACAAAACTTAACCCATTCACACTTTTTCAAGCATAACTCTTACCACATCATTGTTAATTTTACATAACACTGTTGATTTACGTCTCATTACGAGTATCATTTCGGATAAACAAAGCACAAAAATGAGTTCTCTATTTATCATACTGACAACGAATATATTGCTAACATAACAAGGTTTCACATTTTAATAAAGCTAACACAGCATCATATGAACTAGAAAAATATGTACAACTACAACTTAACACAAATCTTAAACATGAATAAACAGTTTAACATTAACAAAGTTCCACACTAACCACCACGTAAGTAACTAGCATTGCATACAAAACGTAACCTTTCCACTTTTTCCAAGCATATCTCTAACATATTAACGTTAGTATATATATATATAATATATATATTAATATTATATATATATATATATATATTATAATTATTATATATATAATATAAATATATATTATATATATACTATATATATTATAGGTGGAGAGGAACATGTGAAGTAACGTTCCCCACTAATTTTACGACGGAAAAATAAGTTCACTATATCTTTGGGATGGGATATCTTCCATGACACAATTTCGTTTACGAACTTGGTGTTTAATAGAGAAACCATGTTGACACAGCAAAGTCGAACGCTCAACTGAAGAATGCTTTCATCCTCAGCGACGAGAACTCTGTAACCCTAAAAAGGGGAGGTCGTCAACCAACCAATCAGAGAAATGTATACAAAAGCTAATAGGAATGCTAACCCTAACAGGCAACCCTAAAGGTGAAACCTAATCCGTAAATGAACAGCTGCACTTTAGGCTTACTGTTAGGTCTAAAATTACGAATAGTGTTCCTGAAAGCCTTTGTATAAACATGAAAGTAACCCTAAAGTGCAGCTGTTCATTTACGGATTAGGTTTCACCTTTAGGGTTGCCTGTTAGGGTTAGCATTCCTATTAGCTTTTGTATACATTTCTCTGATTGGTTGGTTGACGACCTCCCCTTTTTAGGGTTACAGAGTTCTCGTCGCTGAGGATGAAAGCATTCTTCAGTTGAGCGTTCGACTTTGCTGTGTCAACATGGTTTCTCTATTAAACACCAAGTTCGTAAACGAAATTGTGTCATGGAAGATATCCCATCCCAAAGATATAGTGAACTTATTTTTCCGTCGTAAAATTAGTGGGGAACGTTACTTCACATGTTCCTCTCCACCTCATACAAATAACCGCCCTCTATTCTTATCGTGTGAAGAATTAAACCGCGTATTTGAAGAAGTAAATACATGGGTGAACGAAAATTATGTTTCATCTAATTAATATATATATATATATAATATATATATATTATATTAACGTTAATATGTTAGAGATATGCTTGGAAAAAGTAGGAATAGGTTACGTTTTGTATGCAATGCTAGTTACTTACTGGTGTTAAGTGTGGAACTTTGTTAATGTTAACTGTTTATTAGTGCATAAGTTGTGTTAAGTTTGTCGTTGTCATTATTTCCTTAGTTCATATGATGCGATGTTCAGCTTTATTAATGTGAAAACTGTTAGTTAGCATATATTCGTTGGTTAGTATATAAAGAACTCATCTTTGTGCTATGTTTATCCGAAATGATACTCGTAATGAGACGTAAATCAATAGTGTTAATGTAAAATTAACAATGATATGGTAGAGTTATGCTTGAAAAAGTGTGAATGGGTTAAGTTTTGTACGCTGTGCTAGGTACTTTAGTGTTGTTAAGATGGAACTTTGTTAATAGTTAGTAGTTTATTCGTACGTATGGTTTGTGTTAGGTTTGGTCGTTTAACATGATTATTCTTAGGTTCAGTATGTTATGTACTTATAATGTAAAAAACTTTGTTACGTTAGCATATATTCGACAGTTAGTATACAAAAAACTTATTTTTGTGTTATGTTTAGTCGAAATGATACTCGAAATATGACATGAATCAATAGATCAATAGATTAAAAGGTCCTGGTGGGAGGGGTGTGGCGTGGTTGATGGCTTGATTTTACTGATTTACTGATTTACTGCTTAAAAATCTGTAAACTATTACAATTTGCTGTGATATTTTATTCAAAGAACTTATTTTTATGTTATGTTTGGATAAAACTTGTTATTTTTAGTTATTCGTTGATCTGTATGATAATTAGACATGGTTATGATAAATTTTTGTTAAATATCACTGTGTCAATGTAAAATTAACGTTAATATGTTACAGATATGCTTGGAAAAAGTATGAATAGGATACGTTTTGTATGCCTTGCTAGTTACTTTACTGGTGTTAAGTGTGGAACTTTGTTAATGTTAACTGTTTATTAGTGCGTAAGTTTTGTTAAGTTTGTCGTTGTACATATTTTCTTAGTTCTTATGATACTATGTTGGCTTTATTAATGTGAAAACATTGTTATGTTAGCATATATTCGATGGTTAGTATATAAAGAACTCATTTTTGTGCTATGTTCATCCGAAATGATACTCGAAATGCAACGTAAATCAATGGGGTTAATGTAAAATTAACAATAATATGTTAGAGATATTTTTAAAAAGGTGTGGATGAATAGGTTTACGTTTTGTTACACTTGTGCTAGTTACTTTAGTGTGTAAGTATGGAACTTTGTTAATGTTAGTAGTTTATCCGTACGTATGGTGTGTTAGGTTTGTCATGTGCATTATATTTCCTTAGTCCTGGTGGTAATGCTATGTTAGCTTTATTAATGTGAAACAATGTACGTTAGCATATATTCGTGGGTCAGTATATAAAACACTTATTATGTACTATGTTATCCGAATGGTACTCGATATGTGACCTGGCTCATTAGATCGAAAGATCAAAAGGTCATGGATCATGGATGGGTAGGAGGACAGAATGGGTGGTTTTGATTTACTGATTTACAGCTTTTAAATTCAGTAAACTGTTACACTTTACTATGTTATTTTATTCAAAGAACTTATTTATGTTATGTTTGGATAAAAACTTGTATTTTTATGTTATGTTTTGGCATAAAACTTTGTTATGTTTTGCAATTATTTTGGGTTTACTTCCCTCGTATGTTCGTCTTTATTGAATAAGTGTTAAACGACACTGTTTATTCGTCTTGGTTGTGTGATGTTAAGTATGTTAATGTTTCTAGTTTAGCTTACTGAGCGGTTAAAACTTTACTTTGTTTGTCTTTACACGTTAGGTATTATGATGGTTAGGTCAGTTTATGATAAATTTTGAGTAAATATTACTATGTTAATTTAAAATAATATTATCATGTTGGTGATATGTTTGATAAAGTTAGAATGGATTATGGTTTTTGTATAAATTGTTAGTTACTTTTACTGATGTTAAGTATGGAACTTTGTTAACGTTAACCATTTATTCCTGTTTAAGATGTGTTAGGTTTGGTTGGGGGTTATAGCCATAGTTCAGATGATGCTAAGTAAGCTTTTTAATGTGGAAACTTTGTTACCGTCAACATATATGATTGATCCTTTGTTAAAGAACGTTGATTTTATGTTATGTTTATCCAAAATGATACTCGAAATGTGACTTGAATCAATAGATCAATAGATCAATAGATCAATAGATCATGATTGGACAGGATAGTAGGTTGGGTGGTTTGATTTACTGATTTACTTTGATTTAGGGTATGTAAAAACGTTACAATTTTAGTAAAAAATTTGACCTTAATCAATAGATCAATATATCAATAGATCAATAGATCAATAGATCACGACTGGACAGGAGGGTGCAGCATGCTTGAAAAAGTGTGAATTAGGTTACGTTTTGTACGCATGTGTTAGGTACTTTACTGTTGTTAAGTGCAGAAAATTGTTAATTGGTAGTTTATTCGCCCGTATGGTGTGTTAGGTTTGTCGTTTGTACATTATATTCTTACTTCAGGTTATGTTATGATAGTTATGTTAATGTATAAAACTTTGTTACGTTACCATATATTCGATGGTTAGTTTATTAAAAGAACTTATTTTTTGTGTTATGTTTATCCGAAATGATACTCGAAATATGACATGAATCAATAGATCAATAGATCAAAAGGTCGTGGTGGGAGGGGTGTGGAAGGGCAGATGGTATGATTTACTGATTAACTGCTTTAAATCAGTAAACTATTACAACTATGAGATTTTATTCAAAGAACTTATTTTTATGTTATGTTTGGATAAAAAACTTTTGTTATGTTTGCAGTTATTCGTTGGTCTGTAATATAATTAGACAAGGTTATGATTAAATTGTTGTTAAATATTACTGTGTCATTGTAAAATTAACGTTAAATATTTAGAGATATGCCTTGGAAAAAGTATGAAAAGGTTACGTTTTGTATGTAAAGTAGTTCTTTTACTGGTGTTTAAGTGTGTGGAACTTTGTTAATGTTAACATTTATTCGTAGTTCAGGGTGTTAGGTTTGTCGTTGTACATTATTTCCTTAGTTCATATGATGCTATGTTAGCTTTATTAATGTGAAAACATTGTTATGTTAGCATATATTCGTTGGTTAGTATATAAAGAACTCTTTGTTGCTTATGTTTATCCGAAAGATACTCGAAATGCTACTAATTCTATTAGTGTTAATGAAATTAACATTGAATATGTTAGAGATATGCTTTGAAAAAGTATGATAGGGTTACGTTTTGTAGCTGTGGTTAGGTACTTTACTGTGATCTGTAAGTTAGTACGATGATTGCCAGGCTAATGTATTAAGTAAGTGTCTATAATTATTGTGTGTGTGTGTGTGTGTGTGTGTATGTGTTGTGTGTGTGTGTTGTGTGGTGTGTGTATGTGTGTTGTGTGTGTGTGTTGTGTGCCGTGTGGTATGTTAGATTGTTTTGTTCATATAATATATAGTTGATATAATAATAAAATAATAATAATAATAATAAATAATTAATAATAATTAATAATATAATAAATAATAAGATAAATAATTAATAATTAATAATAATAATCAATAATAATAATAATAAAATAATAATAATAATAATAATAATAAAAACTATGGCTTTAGATTTTAAAAAAACAGGTGTTAAGTAAGGACAAAAGGGGAACAAAGTAATAAATCTCGTTACCCTTCACATGTGTCAAAAGATAATAAGATTAATGAGTCATTCCTCGAATTTCATTGGCTGTCCGTGATGGCATAGCAAATGCAGTTCTCTGATTGGCTATCCCTTGAGCGTACTAAAATTGCGTAATGTATAGGTGTCTGGTAGAGAGCAATTTACCAACCAATGTTCTAGTTGCGGACCTGCAGGGAAAGTGATCAGGCAAAGTGTTGTGAGATCTATGTGGAAATAATAATAATAAAAATAATTAATGGAGCTTAAAATAATAATAATAATAATAATAATAATAATAATAATAATAATAATAATAATAATAATAATAATAATAATAATAATAATAATAATAATAATAATAATAATAATAATAATAATATTTGATGCGGTTGTGTATAGTAAAAATTGAGATTGGTATGATGACCTCTGCTGGTAAGTTGAAACTTCTAATTTTAGTTACCTTGTTAATGAATGCTGTATGTCAGTTAGGCTAGGTTGAGATATATTTTTGTTTAGTTTTCAATATTACAATGTTAATGTAAAATTAACATTAATATTTTAGAGATATGTTTGAAAAAGTGTTGTATATTTTCATTTAACTTGAAATTTTGATATATTTAACAACAGCAACAACAAACAACAACAACAACATTTCAAAAACAACAACATCAACAACTGCCAACAAATGCAACAACAAACGTTACATTTCAACAACAACAAACTACAGCAAAGAATTTATTTTATTTTATGTTATACAAAATAGATATTATAATATGGACTTGAATCAATAGATCATAGATCATAGAATCATGGAATGCAAAGGTAGGAAGGTGGAGTGGGTAGTTTGATTAATTGATTTACTGATTTACTGCTTTAGGGTATGTAAATTGCAAATTTTTTTTTAAGTTATAAACATAAAAAGAATATATTTAGTTAAAACAAAATGTTAAAGAAAAAAAATCAAATAATAAAATAAAATTTGAAAATAAAGTAAAGAAAATAAATTTAAAAAAAAAATTTTAAAAATTAAAATAAAAAAATTTCTACAAAAAGGAAAATTTGACAAAAATAAAAAATTATAAAAAAAAAAATTTTAGAAAAAATAGATCGATATAAAAAAAAAAATAAAAAAATATTTAAACATAAAGTATAATTGCTAAAAAATAAACTTATCGGAAAAAAGTTAGAAAAATAAATTGAATAAAAAAAAAACACATCAAAAAAAAATAAATAAAAAAAAATTAAACACAATAGTATAAATGTAAAAGCGGGAAAAAGTGTAGTAGAATAAATAAATAAATAAAAAAAAATAAAAGATAAGATTAACCAAAATGTATAAATGTTAAAGGAAACTTATAAAAAATAAAGTCAGAAAAATAAATGAATAAAAAGCAAAACTTTCATATTATAGCGTTGTTAACGTTTATTAAAAAGAAAAATGAGATTTGAAAAAAAGCATCCGCAAATTTGTCAAACTGAATTAAGGATTCTAATCCTCTCTAATCAAAAACCTTTAATAACTTGTTAGATGAATTGTATATTAAACAATCTAGAAATCATCTAAATTGAAATTAAAAATTGATCAAGTGTTCTTGCATCCTTCATTCTTCGTTTTTCTTCCTTTTTCCTCCAACATCATTTCTTCTTTCCTTTTCCATTCCATGCATTTTTTTCAGTCGGGACCCCCTCCGTTGGGGGTCCCAAGACACCCTTTACGGACTTCGTAAACCGCACGAGACTACAGGTTCATAACATTATTTGATTGTAAATGACAAACGAATATTTATTAACCTCAGGCACCGACACGGCTCCAGGCACCGTAATCCTATTCCTTCTGCGACACCTACTCCGACTCCTAATCTTACTCCTTCTCTGACTCCTAATTTAAATCTTCGACGAACTTATAATCCTGGGGTGCCACTACAATTTAACACAGTGTTTCAAGCATGATACCAAGATAGGTAAACCGAGTTTCAGCTTTCTACGTCAATATTTAATGTTTTGGGCGGAACCCGGGGGTCCTAGACACCCTATATGGACTTATAACCATTATATTCGAGCTCTACGACCTCGAACCTATAAAACACACCAACTATTGCGTTATACATTATAACACCCCGCCACGCCCCCAGCACCGGGCCGGAGCCAATTCCTCAAAATCCAATTTTATAACTTTGGCGTGAAACACAACTTTTAATCCTCTCACCAAATTTAACAGTCTATTACGATCACTTCGATTTTTAATGGGGGGGTGGGGTCCCCTTCAGGGGACCCCCAGGGACGTAATCACGTCTACGACTGGGTACCTCACCATCTAACCCCCCTCCAAATTTTACAGATACGGGTAACTCAACCCAAGTAAATATTATATCGGAGCCATAGGCTGAGCTGGAGCCGGAGCCCTAATAATAATAATAATATAATAATAATAATTAATAATAATTAATAATAATAATTAATATAATATAATATAATAATAATAACCTTATAGAAGGGCTTATACAAAGTTTCAGCCTTCTACGGCAATATCTCAAGTTTAGGGGGGGGGACCTGTACCCCCTATGGGTGCATGGCCACGTAACCTCGGCTACGACGAGGTTACGTTACCCCCTATGGGGTTGTTTAAATTTTGAAGGAGATACCACTGTAGCAAACTCATCGCGTACAAGTGAGGTGCGGTGCGTTCGCGGTTGCGGTTGCGGTGCGGTGCTGTAGCGGTGTGGGCTGTGCGGATGTTGTGGTGCGGAGTCTGCAGGGCCATATTACGAATATATATATATAATATTTATTTATTTATTTATTTTTTTTTTTATTAATTTTTATTTATTTATTTATTATTTATTTATTATTTATTTATTATTTTTTATTTTTTTTTTTTTTTTTTTTTTATTTATTTATTTATTTATTTATTTATTTATTTATTTATTTTTATTTTTTATTTTTATTTATTAATTTTTTTATTTATTAATTTATTTATTATATATATTTATTAATTTATTATTTTATTATTAATTTATTTATTTATTTTTTAATTTATTTAATTTATTTTTATTTTTTTCGAAAAAAAAACCTTCGGTTTTTTTTCGTCGATCGAAGGGGTAGTGCGCCCCCTTTTACCGTGGTAATTTTATTTCAAAATTTTTCCCACCTACGGCCGAAAACCCTTGTGTAACTTACTGTCATCGTCATCGCAAAATTTGCTTCTAATCTTATCGTCATCGTCATCGGCAAAAATTTCCATAATCATCCCTTCACTAGAATGTTGAGTATCTGTAAAGATATTACTTGTTAACTGACCGAGATGTGTTAGAAACGTTTGAGCCTAGGTTAAGTTTTGTTGAGTAATGTTAGGTTTGCCCGAGAATTTGCTATGTCTACGTTTTATTCATAGTTCAAATGACGTGTTATACTCGAAACGAGTGGCACATTTTGATGAAGATAGTGTCAATTCATAGTTCAAGATGCTGGTATCTTTGATTAGATTGGTCACTTTTTTTAAGGGATTTTGTTAGGATAATACGGCTTTACCTGTGCTGATAGGTGGGGCAAAGTGGAACATATTCGAGTATTGTATGACCTTGGTTAGCACTTTACCTTGATAGGCTTAGGAAATTTTTTAGGATTGTTAGCGGATTTTCATACGCGAGGTATGTTAGGTTTGCATTGTACATTATATTCTTTAGTTCAGGTTATGCATATGTTAGCTTTTATTGATTGCAAAACTTTGTGCCGTAGCATATATTCGTTTAGGTCACAGTATTATTAAAAGAACGTTATTTTATGTTATGTTTTATCCAAAATGATACTCAAAATAGACTTGAAACAATAGTTCAATAGATCATAGGCGGGGGTGGGTGGGTAGGGAGTGTAGGGATGGATGGCGTTTGATTTCAGATTTTACTGATTTACTGCTTAAAATCAGTAAACTATTACAACTCTACTGTGATATTTTATTCAAAGGAACTTATTTTATGTTATGTCAGGATACAATTTTTGTTATGTTTTATTTATGTTTGGTTTAAAACTTGTTGATGGTGTTTTGCAATTATGTGGGGGATTATGTAATTTAGACGAGATTATGATGAATTTTTGTTAAATATTACGAAGTTGATGTAAAAAATTTGTTACGCGTTAGCTTTATATTCGTTGTCAGTATGATGATTAGACAGGGTTATGGCTAAATTTTTTGTTAAATATTACGATGTTAATGTAAAATTAACATTGACATGTTAGAGATATGCTTGATAAAAGTGCGAATAGTTTTTAATTTTTAACTCTTTTTAAAACGAAAAAAGACCACTCGCCTTCGGTATTAGCCACAGGAAGCGTTAGGTAGATTCGGTATGCAATGTCAACATTTGGAAAGCTTGCGAGAAGACTGCCTCCACTAGTACACCGTAAATGATTCAAGACACACATAGAAAAAGACAAGTCATCAATCTCGGCAAGCTCAGAACAATCAGACAAATAGTTTGAAAATTGAATTAATTCATCTGTAAAATCATCCACATTATCAAAGTCCAATGGGTATTTTTCCTTCATGTTTTTTTGCGGCTTCTCTAACCTCAGCATCCGTTAGAGATTTTATTTTATATGAAAATCCAAAATTAGCATTTAATTCCGAATAAACTTTTTTCCTTCTTATTAATTCAGTATTTAATGAATCCAAAATTACTAAGTAAGTTTTCACTCTAAACTGGTCCTTTCCTGAAAATATATGATCATTCTCACTTTCTCCAGCAGTACGTTTTCTTTTCGGTTGTCTTTTTGTTTCTGAAGAATAGCTATGGTCTTTTACAAGAATCTTAGCTTTTGTCTCAAAATCCTCAAATTTGTCTCGAATTGAAGCGATGAAGGACACTAAACTGTCGTACAAAGAAACGCAGGTTGCAAGTTCAATATGTGTTGCCTGGAGAGATTGACTTGCTGCATTAAACCGATGAAGTATAGAGTTCCAGAGTGCTGTTTCAAATTGTTCCATTTTTGAATGCAACGAAGATGATTCAATTCTTGTGGCTTGTGTTTGATTCTCATCATCACGTATTTTCATCAATGCAGAGCAGATTTCTGCGTAGTTTTCGCGCAATGCACGTGTTGCATCACTTCGAGCAGACCTTAATTACTGATACCAGTATACCCCATCTATGTGTAGATGAAGAAAAAAAGTTGTGCAATACCTGAAGAAATCCAAAAAATGAAACAGCATCTAAACAGCATTCTGCAGCATATGAACCCACTAAATTCAAGGAGTGTGCAGAACAAGGAACAAATTCAGCTGCTGGGTTTTCTTCTTTGATTCTAGCTTAAACACCAGAGTATTTTCTTGCCATGTTACTGGCATTGTCGTAGCCTTTACCTCGACAGTCACCTATTGGAATCGTGTTTACTTTTAAAGTTTCTAAAATAACATCAGTCAGTGTGGCACTATCATGACCAGAAATGTTTATAAACTGTTAAAAACGTTCAACTGGTTTACCGCTGCTTTTCACATAGCTCAAAATAAAAGTTAATTGACCACAGTGAGATATATCTGGTGTCGAATCTACGCTAATAATATAGTATTTTGCAATTTTCACCTCTAACACAATGGTAGCAAAAACCATCCAGCCATCAATTGTTGCAGAAGACAGGTATGAAACATTACCTTTACCAACATTTCCGAAGCGAGATAAATGACCTGCTAAAAATGGATCGAACTCTGCCAAAAGCTCAATACATCCAAGGAAATTGCCATTTTGAGGAGAGCCGATTATTTCATTTTCACCTCTAAAAGCAAGTCCACATTGTGCAAGAAATTTCAGGACAGCAACAACTCTACGTAAAACATTTCTCCAGTATTCACATTCTTTTTCATACTGGGTGTGCAGCTGTGAATCAATACGTACTTGTTTTCGGGTTAATAATGTAGATTGGATAACACTATTTCGATGGGCATCACTATTCTTATGTTCCAAGATACGGTTAACATGTTTCCAGTCATTAAATCCTAGAGTGAAGTTACTGTCCTTGGTACTAAATAATTTGTACACAGAGCAGTACACTTTACCAGACGATTCTGAAAACAATAGCCACACTCGTTTAATGGTCTCACCATTCGTAAGATATCGAAAAAATGCACTGGGATTCAAATATCGAGTTCTTCCATCCTCATAAACTCTTACTGATTTTTTGAAACTAGTGTCTGCATCCACTTTTTGTTTAATATTTTTGTTAATAAATGATAAACGGAATTCATCAGTTATAATGCCAAGCCATTTGCAGGGTCTTCGTATTGTAGAGTATGAGTAGTAGTACTAGATGGCACTTCTACTTCTGTACAGACTAAAGTTTCAGCGGAATCATCATCAATTTTACCCGAAGTGTCTTCTTCAACAGTTGGAAATATAGAAGTAGTTGTACATTCCGAAGCTGTACTGCAACTACTGACATTCTCATTAGTTCCCTCAACATGTGAGTCGGCTGTAGCTGTCACAGACGTTTTAAATATGTCTGATATCTTCCGAGTACATGTCACATCCTTTTTCTCGAGAAAAATAATTATATTTTTGGATTCAGTGGAAAAAGTTTTATAATTCTGCAAATTTTCATTGAAAATTTCAACAGTCCAGAAAACACGAAAGATTATATATATATATATATATATATATATATATATATATATATATATATATTATATATATATATATATATATATATAACTATATATTATATATATATATATTATATATATATATATATATATATTGGGACAATTGGAAAAATAAAATAGTTAATGACAAAGGCTTAAAAGTTAAAACATTTTTAATTATGTTTTAAATTTTATAACAATTATAGATTTCATTAGTTAATTTTAAAATTGTTTTACATTTAGAAAGGTTTTGAAATTATTATTTGAATTTTATTCTTTATACCAAGTAGATTTCGTATACATGATTTTATAATCTAACCCAAATACCAAATTTTTTGAAGGGTGAATCATAGTAACCTTAAAATTATATGTGAAGTAAAGAGAATTATATACAGTGCCGGATTAAGACACTATGGGGCCCTTTTCCATAAATAATAAAAATATGATTAAATTTAATTTTGAAAGACAAATAATTTTCCATTAATAACAAAAATAAAAGTAAATTTAATTTTAAAAGACATATATTATCAAAAGAGTCACAGTACTGCGCATCATACAAATCATCAAAATATGTATGTACTACTAGACATATTAGCGTCATACATCATCAAAGTAGAATTTCATACAATAAATACATTATATATATATATATATATATATATATATATATATATATATATATATATATATATATATATATATATATATATATATATATATATATATATATATATATATATATATCAGGGTTGGGTTCAAGTACATTTTTTCAAGTACAAGTACTCTAGAATTGTTCAAGTACAAGTACAAGTACAAGTACTCTAGAATTTGTTCAAGTAACAAGTACAAGTACAAGTACATGGTATCAAGTACAAGTACAAGTACAAGTACTTTATTTTGAAAACTTGATATATATATATTATATATTATATATATATATATATATATTATATATATATATATAATATATTATATATATATATATAATATATATATAATATAGATATAATATATATATATATATA
>JABUQX010079688.1:0-35000 GCA_015478945.1 Trachelipus rathkii
AGACCTCTTTATTATTTATCGTCTGTCGGCACTTTCGTTCAAGAGAGGCCCTTCCATCAAAATTCCCCCGCCAATCAACTCGTACTGCACGTAATCCGTGGAACTGGTTACATACAAGTACATCGAACGGGATTTTCAGTTTTTTGAGTGTACTCCAGGAATCATTCGTGAGTACCTGATCTCCTCTGAATCGAAAAATCAAGGGTGATTTTGAGCCATTTTATCATTGATACGATATTCTCACTTTTACTTCGATTTAATATATCAGGGGCGAATTTGATTTACTTCCATTATCAACTGGATGATACTAAATTTGTGTTTGGGACAGTTTCCAAACAAGCTTGTGGATTTTTTTTGTCAATTGCTAATATTCGTTTTGTTTGTTGGTTTGAGATTTAATCCCAATTATTATGTTTGTATGATGTTTTTATGAGGGCTTTTGTGGTTGACGCTTTTGTTCTGGGGGATGGGGAGGTAAACTGTTGGTTGATGCTTGAACTGAAACATAGTGTGGGTAGCAGTGAGATGGACAAATAGGAGGAGGTGGTTTGAGGGGTGCGAACAATTTTTTAGGCAAATTTTTTCACTAATATAATCAATTCATTATTATTCCTAGTTATCAACTGATTAATGATAAGTATATTCATCTAATATAAATAAAGCAAATTCAATCAATGTAGTTCAAAATCATTTCAATAACAGAAGAAATAAAAATTTTATGATCTTACTCAAGATTAATATATAAGTATGTAATTTGAATCTTTTTTTCATATATATATAATTTAAATAATTTATATTAAACTATGATATAAATACATTATACTTACTTAAACTTTTAGTTTTTCGCAATACTTGCTGAGGACGTTAATTTTATCTACAATAAGTAATAAAAAGTCAATAATGATTCACTTAAAAAATCAAAAAATAAAAAAAACAAAAAATCAATTGATATATTTGATTTTTTTTGATTTTTAGGCAAATTTTTTTTTTTGCTAAATTAATAATTATTACTAGTTAATCACCTGATAATGTAAAGTATATTCTCTTATAAATAAGCAAATTCGATCAATGTAAGTTTCAAATCATTCAATAAAGATAAATAAAAATTGAGAATTACTCAGATATTATACAGTATATATTATTAAATAATCCTGTAATTAAACTAAATGGAATTATTACTACTAAACTTATTTATTAATTAGGAATATTAGATATTTACTAATTTTTGGTTGTGCAAAATAATAATAAAAAGGAGAATTGTGCGCCTAAAAATATCAAAGAAATCAAAAATCAAAAAATCATGATTTTGATTTTTTAGGTAAATATTTTTTTTTCTAAATAATACCGATTGATTCCTAGTTATCACATGATAATGCCATGCACAAGTATATTTCGATACTATATAATAAGCAATTCATCAATGTAGTTTCAAACTATTTTCAATAAAGAAATAAATAAAATTAGATTACTTAGATATTATACAAGAGTATATATATTAATTGAAATGAGGAATCATAAAGTAATATAAAATCTACACTTACTAAATTATTAATTAATTAGTTAATAATTAGGATTATTAACTCATTATCAAAATATTAATAAAAAGGCAATTTGTGCCTAAAAAATCAAAAATCAAAAAATTCAAAAAAAATCATTAATTTCTTTGATTTTCTTAGGCAAATTTTTTTTCTAAATTAATAATTATAACTAGTTATTTGTTATCACCTGATTAATGGTAAGTATATTTCATCGTATATAATAAGCCAAATTTCATCAATGTAGTTGTCAAATTATTTTCAATAAAGAAATAAATAAAATTAGATTACTCAGATATATACAGTATATATAATATATATATATAATATAATATATATATAGATATATATATTAATATATTATATATATATATAGTATATTATATATTATATTATATTATAAATATATAGCTATATTATATATATATATTATATAGGATACATATATATATATATAAGATAATATATAATATAATAATATATATATATATAATATAGCTATAGTATATATATATTATATTATTATATAATTAATATTTATTATATATATATATATACGATATCTATATATATATTAAGATAACTTAATTAAACGAAATAATAATTATACTTACTAAACGTATTACCTTATAATTAGGTAATAATTAGATTTAATTTACTGATTTTATCAAAATAATAATTAAAAAGGCACATTGTGCCTGAAAAATCAAAAAAAACTCAATTGATTTTTAGATTTTTTGATTTTATTTTTTTTTTAAAAAAATCAAAAAAAATAACCAACCCTGGTAAACTAACTTACATATATATTTATATATTTATATATATATATATACTATATTATATATAATAGATATATATAATATATAATATATTAATATATTATTATAAATTATATATATATATATATATAAATATATATAATATATATTATACTTATATATATAATAATATATAAATATATATAAGGAGATATTGATCATGCATCCATGGTGTCAATTGGCAATCGCTATCTTTCTTGGCTGTTGTTTATTACTCGAAATGCTTTTTTATAATAAAACAGTCTGCGAATTGATTTACCATCGTTCTAATCCAGCTGTGCATACTTTGTATATTTTATTAATGTATTCAATTATTGAAAACCCTTATAACAATTATCGATAAATATAACAGTATTTCTTCTTTCTAGTACATCTTGTTATGATTTTTGATATAATTTTTTTTATAAACTTAATAATAAACATAGCACCAGGAGCACAGCATGCATACCAAAAGATTATCAATTGTGCCTAAACAATTATACACACAGAAGTGAAAGCCTTTCTAGCTGGTACTCAGACGGTCAGTGCTGCAAATTATTTGATTTTATTAATTAATAACTGTAAGAATTGTAGTAATGTACAGATAGTAAACTTAACTCTTATTTACAGTTTAGCATCTTGTTGCCTTGGCTGGAAGGCCGTTGACATCATTAATCTCCATTAAGAAAAGCCACCCTCTTCGGATATATCAGCGTATGTTTTAATAAGAATAAAATATAGCGTACACTTCATTTAACTGTCAATATATGCAAATATAAATCTGTGGTATAAATACCAATCAATTGTTTATATTTGACTAGTGTTCATAGTTTAGCGCGATCACTTGAATCTTTCTCAAACCTTGGATCATCCTGAACCTTCAAGCAGTTCTATATATCTGCCCGGGCTACGTTCCGTTCTGGATCATACTTGAAATCTCTGTCGTATACATTCAGATCTGGGTCCTCCGAAATTCCTTCTTCTTGGTGCGATTCTAAGGCTGAGATTCATCCTGAGTCTTTCTTTGTGGAGTTGTTTCGGGGTTTGATTCTTCCTGAATCTTGCCTCGTAGCCAGATTGTCGCGTCGGATTCATCCTGATTCTTATCCCTTCATACGTATCCTATCAACAGTAGTGATTCATCTTAAATCCCTACTTTTCACTTGAACCATTCCCCAGTCGAATTCAGGTTAAATCATCATTATTCACAATTGTTGCCAGTCGGATTTTCTTGATTCCCTGATTTTTATGCCTAACAGGCAGCAAATTTGGAAGCGTCTTCGATTTCCATCTCGATTCTGATCGTAGAGCTGTCTGGCTCTGTGACATATATTTACACCTTAGAATCCTTAACTTGCCCTCCGCAAGCTGTATTAACTATTCTATTACATCATGAAGCTTTTATTTATATATTGTGCGGGTAGACTGTGCGTAACATTAACTTTTGTCAGACCTCCCACCATATATTCTGAGCGATTTAGTAAAGATGAACACTTTTTTATGGCAGCTGTCAAACTATCCCATTCATATGATGCTTTTTGCAAGCCGTATGTTACTCTTAAATCTTCGAAGACCTCTATCGGACGTTAATCTCGAGCACCTCTATCGGGTTCAATCTTCGAGAAAGCTCCGGGAACAAGCTAGAATAAATTCTACATCTTCCTTAAGTAAAAATCTGTTAGATGTGTATCAACATTATAATCAAAGTTCACATCCTCCTCGAAAGTCATTCAAGTCAGCAGGCCGACGGAGTCCTGCAAGTAACTAACTTCTCCGCTTTACGCGCAGAAAATCTAATCTGCCTCCGCTATTACCCCTGATGATGCTCACGTGCGTTAGCATGTGCTGACTAGACCTTCAACCACTATCTGTTGAACATCACAAACCCGAACATTGACGTAATCATCTATAAATCGACATTCGTAATCTTAAAATTCTTCAAACTTATCTACAAGAAAGAGCGGAGAGAGGTACCTCACCGTCGGGTAACTGGCATTGAATCCCAGCGTACTTAAACCTCTCCGCCACATAAATAAATTAAGTGGCGCACCGAACAGCGGACTCTGTTGAGTTCCTGCGCTTGTGTGCATAAGGATTGTGACTCTCGCTCACATCTTCATTTATTTTTGAAAATCATCGATTCTCTTCAGTTCTTTTCAAAGAAATATTCTTCTTTGCCTCGTTTGATATTGGACAGATCGAGAGTTAGATAGTAATAACCCTCCAATACTTTGAAATTTTTTCTTTTGAAACTTACAAAGAAAATGTCAGAAAAACCTCAAACAAAAGACCTTGGACACGCAGTCCGATAGGTGCTGATAAGCAAAGCGATTTGGACTTTGATCCACCCTCGGCTTATCTTGTTGCATTAGATCCACGGGAAAGAACAACGCTCCTCTGTGCATGATCGTAAGAAAAATATGTAGCAATGAATGTAGCGAATTGACATGTGGAAAATAAAGACAGGGTAGAAGTTGTCAACTCTGACATACCCTCTGACTTATCTTTAGCTCCCAACTCTGACAAACCTTTCACTGAGCCTGAGATGAGTACTTTATTAACTAAACTCCATAAACAGGGCTTAGTGCAAAGGCAATTTGCTCAAGTTAAGCGATGACAGTCACGGCTAAGTTGAACACAGACCGCTTCTCAAGCGATCAAGTTCAGGTATTCCACCTAATTCGATTCCAGTTATGTGCATATGCCTAAAAATACTACTAAACTTCCTATGCATCGCTGAGTATAACCTTCCTTTAGTTTCCCAATCTCAACCCCACGGATCAATACCTTTTCTACCCGTAATTTACCCAGTTATGTAGCAAATCTAGAAATTCAATTTTTCTAATTTCACAAAATCTTCATTCTAATCCCTAATTCTTATATCCTAATCCCTAACCTTATTCCTAATCCTTTATGTTTATTCCTATCCTAATCTTATGGCGCTAGCTAGAGATTTTCTCCTAAACCTCAACTATCTTCCTAATATCCCAATCTTCGTCCATGATTCTATACCCCAGCTAAATTACTTCACCCAACCTAAGTCTCTCTTTAGAACTTCCGATATGGCAGAGACAATAGAGATTCTCTATATCCCCTATCCATAGAGGAGAGGCTGACTTTTCGGAAAAGTATAAATAAATTACTACAGCCTCAACGAGAACAAATTCCCTTAAATCAATATCCGGGACACCAGATGTTTTCGACTGATTCTCAGTCGCATTCTGGTTATATTCCACAGGCATATTCCAACGACTGCGCTATGCGTCGTATTCCGTGACGACGATGAACCTTCACGATGTATTCAGGACCAACATGAAAAAGCAGACTTGAACATAGCTGGCAGCCGCAAGCCATTGTGCCTTCTTCAACTCAGTTTACTCAAATAACTCTCAGAAGCTTAAGGTCCGGGCATCCTGAAAGTTTTAAAATGTTAAATCGGAACAAGATCTTTAGATCTAACTTGGGGACTGCATTTGAGGCTTATTGTAGTTTTACACTACCCTTAATGCCCATCACGAATGGTTAAGTACTAGCTTGCGCCGACACCCCGGCTAGAAGCCAAATTTTTGAATATATAACCGGGGAGATCATCCAAGAAACAACCGTGAATACTTTCTCTGATACGGATAATCTTGTGTGTATGGATATCGTGATGTACCAGGACGAAAGAAAAAGAATACAGTATACAGAAGTATCATTGCCGAACTCACGATACCCTAACGAGAGCATCAAAATGTATCGCCCTGTCGGTATAGAGCCGCCTAGTCTCAGTCAGCGCAATCCTGCCCGATATGATTATGAGAGCATCATGCATTCCCTTAGAATAGCTATTTCTCTGTAGTTTTACCTCCATATATTAACATTCGTCCGTCAATATATTAAAATGATGGAGTGGACGCCGGCTATTAGTAGAGCCTGCCTGCGGAAAAATATAGCTGAATTTTTGCGGACTCCTTACGATAGCGAGAATATCGCCTTTACCCAAATTTCCAATGTCCCAAACAAAGCACTTGAGCGTCGCGCGGCCAACCCATCAACTTATTCCCGAGCTGACCAGGCAGGTGCGACTTAAACGCAATCTAGTTTGCAGCTCAGAATTCAGATCAATCGCCTGCACTCCCGCGAATGATCTGATGCTGTGCCGTAAGAGCGTTGACAGCGCTAAACCTAAGTCTTCAATTAACGCAGTAACCATCGCTCTCCAATCTTGCGCCACGTAGCTCCTCGCGAGAAAGTGTCTACAACACTGTTCGGAATTCACCACCAAGTAATGAACGTTCTAGAGCTCAGAATAATCGAAAGGGTCGTTCAGGATCGGGGGATCGGGATGAATATCTTGTGTGACTACTGTGAGAAGCGAGGACACGAAATGCAGGAATGCTATAAGTACTTGGGAGTCTGTAGCTACTGCAAGAAAAGGACATGTGAAGGCCGAGTGTAAAGCACGTAGAACTACTTCTTCTTCGCCTCCCACTTCTCGAAAAACGACTTGTCCTTTTTGTAGAGGTCCACATCCGCCAAGCGGGAATGAGGTGCTCTCAACGCACCCCTCCACGATCCAGTGATCCCGAACGAACTCCTCCTAGAGAATACCTACCTTCAGGGTGCGGTAAAGAAAGTTTATTCGCGATCATATTCCCCTGAAGCCCAGAAAAATTCGGCTAAGCCAACTGAGAAGCCGCTTCCCCAACGCCTATTTCTGGACCCGTGTGAAGCCTGTAACGTGTCTCACTATGAAGGTCATTGCAAAGGGGGGTTTGCTGAAGCTCGCCCCGCCAATCAGTTAAACGACTAGTCCCCACAGAGATGAGTCAATCTGTGGAAAAGGACTTGGATAATGACTCTGTAAAGAAACTGGATGATCCTTCTATTAACTTTTATGGGATACCTCCAGTGAGTAAATTCTCGCATAAACCTTATTCCTATGCTAGTGAAGACATGGTCGTTGCTATTAACTTGTGCCAGGCCGATATAGAACCTTTGATCGTCTGTGTCAATTTGGATGATCAGGATGCTCCCATTTATGATTGCCTTGTAGATAGTGGGGCTGGAGTAAACTTGATAAGCTCCGAGATTGTTCCTTTCCTAGGGAATTCAAAAGAGCTTTGGCTTCCGAAGAACATAGGAAGTAAGCAAAGCGCCATCGAGTGCGTTTGCGAAAATAGCAGAACGAATCCTATTACTTACTATACAATATAATCTGAGGTATTTAATATTGGAGTTTTGGGTAACTGCATCCTTCCGCGCTTTTTCATAGCCTACCCAGGAAATACATGTAGCACTAACCATTGATACTCTGCGTACTTGTGCTCTAGCGGATAAAATCACTTATTACCTGCATATGTCCGAAAACAACTGCCATCATCTGCAAGGAAAAAAAATGACTGTGGTGGGCGATCGCTATCAACTGTGTACCCATCCAATTTAAAGTCCTCTACTATAACAGTGTGACAACGTCGTCGCGTAGTCAATACTAATATTATTGATACCGATGTTATCTTAACGATCAAATGAATGATTGCTACTCTCGATATTATTGAAGGGATTTAAGAAAAATGATAACAATATAAATGGCAACAAGTTCCTAAACCCTACAAAAGTCATTCTAAACAAATGGTTTTGGAAAATGACATCTTGTATTACAGAACTACGTCCGGGAATCTGTTATATGCAATTTCTTTGGACTTACTAATGCACATAGTTCTGGGACTCCATGTATCCTGTGCCCATATAGGTCGGAACAAGCTGCTGCAGTTGGTATACAAGCATTTCTGGCATCCTAGGGTCAATCAGGGTAATTTCCGATGTAGTGCGGTGCTGCCCTGTTTGCCAGATGCAGAAAAACTTTTCTTCCAATATAACTCCACCCATGTTGAAAATCTTGGCCAACTATCCCTTCGACTTATGTGCCATGGATTTGATTCAATTCCCAAAAACTTTTAAGGGAAATAAATACTGCATGATATTTATTGATCATTATTCTAAATGGGTGTCTGTAGTTCCCATTGCCGACAAGTCCAGCTTGACCGTATCTAGGAAACTGGAGCACCACCAAGTTCTCCCTTTCCTTCCTAAAGTTCCAAATCGTATATTAACCGATAATGGAACTGAATTTACTTCCCAGATATTCCAACAAGTGTTACAAAAAACACAACATTAAACATGTGAGAATATCTCCACTTCATCCCTCGAGTAACGGTGTCTCAGAGCGATTTAACGAAGTTTAATTCAACTACTGAAATGTTTAGTTCTGGAGCAACCCGCTACTATTGGGATGAAGAATTGTCTTCCTCTATTTTAATTTATAATAATACCTATCATAGTGCATTGGACATGTCACCTTCTGATTATTTACTACAAAAAGCTCATGCTCCAGTGCACACTTTTCCCCAATATTGCGAAAGAGGCGCAGTGCCTCAATTTATTAAACCTAACGACTTCAAGCATTGGGTCAAAAAGCTAGCTCTTTAAAGTAATAAAACGATAACTGCCGGCCAAGCACTGCTTCTTAAATTTCTATAATAGGTGGGAAGGGCCATTTACTGTTACGTGGATGTGAACCCGAATAGCCGTGTCATTAATGTCATACAGATGCAAATACTAATCCCTCCCCAGTAGACTCAAAAAGTCCATTTCTACCACTTAGAGAATTGGATTGCAGATTCCTGTGGTATTTTACAAAAATACCTGACTAAGAAATAAGGAAATTAGTGCATGCATTTTTCTCGGTACGATGGAAAGTTTGTTGGATGGAGAGATGAAATTCTGCCTGAATCATCGATCCTTGAAACGTCTGCAGACTGATTCAGCTATTCTATGAGTCAGAGTCATCGTGATACCTCGTTGTTCACATAATTAGCGCTTATTCCCTGGCAGGGCGAAGCTGATTTTGAGGTATTCTTAACTTTTAATCCTATCTCTGTAAGTGAATATATTCAATTGCCAGAATTAACTCCTGTAATAGAGCCAACTGCCTTGGGATCCGGAGAAACCTCAATCTGAGTATGGCAGGAGGTTTATTCCTCAATTATTCTTCGAAATCTCCTACGAATGCTCGAGTTGGACACTGATACTCCTTGGTCACAAGCGGTTAATTAAATTTTTGCTTCCCTCCTCTCGTAATATCCTTATTTCACCCTATCCATTCTTTCGACGACTGTCAAATTCTAACCATTCTAGTTCTACCTGAGACGCGTCCGATTCTAGTTATATCCGCCAGCCATAGCCCATTTAATAAATCTTCCATACTAGTTCTCTATTGGGGAATCCATGCGTAGTACTCTGGTGGCGCTCAACCATTGCTGAAATACTTACCCTGTATTTAGATTATTCATGAATGTATTCACTATGAATACCCTATTAGATTCAAAATACCCCTCATGTCCTTTCTCCTGCAAGGCGTAACTAATGATAATGAAGACCTTATAGTTTCCCAAGCATCACAGTTGGAAAGTCCTAACTCTGGAAGCATACTGGGTTCGAGCATCTAACGGATTCACCGTCCTTTTTATTGCGCAAGAACCAAACGTATTCTCCCTCAGTCTACTTCTGAGGGATCCTATGATCTTATCGGAGAGAGTGTTGTGCGCGTGATTTGGCGGAACGCATTGGTCAAACATTTTTGACTTATGATATTCTTTCCAGTTCTCAAAGCACTGAATTTTATGGTTTCTAAGCCCCACAAATAATAATTCTATTCAATATATCCCGTCGGCTGAAATGGGTTTCTTCAGCCTGTCTCGGAGACGTTAGAATATCCACCTTATTCAAATTAGTGGCGAGCAGAGGTTTGGTGATACCACCAACGTCCATTTGGCATAATAGTAATTTGACTTTGGTCCACATAGATGAGGCAAATCTTGGAGGAATACAATTAGATGAGCTTCCTCGCACTAGGAGAAGAGGACTCAGCTTCCAGATTTCCCCATATGTTATCGTCAACTCCAGTGGCAGTATGTACGTCATACGGAGAAGCCGACCATCTTTTATAACCTGTCTCGGCCGGGTCTAGTAAAATGACACACTTGTGTCCTGAGACGAAGTAAATAAGCCGGAGATAAAAGTGGCTTTGCTTGTCATCTGCTTTTGAAAATGCAAACTTTCTCGTTGTTTTCCTTACATGACGGAACGTAAATTTAATTACTATGCCAAGCCAAACTTATCTAGTACAATAGCTTCTGATAAGCTTACCATGAAAAAAAAAAAACCTTCTCATTCCTATCTTTCTATAAATCGCTTAAGTAAAACTTCCAGTCTGAAACTATATGTTCACTATAACATCTTCATACTAATCGAAAGCTGTTTTTGTAATGATTATGCCTTTCTAGATGTGCCTGATCGTCAAAAAACTGTAACTGAAAGGCTGCACGAAAACCTTTCCTGGTCAGTACTGATCTGTAAATTTTGATCTTTGCTAGTTGTCTGTATTCTCGTGTGTTATGGCTTGCAGACTAAATATTAAAACTATAAATCTAAAAATCAGAAAAGTCTTGCTGTAATAGAATTCTCACGTTATTAACCAAAATGGGTAAATACGATATAAATGTATAGAATATATTACAATGTAGTTATATTTATCAAACAAAAATGCATATAATTATTATGTATAGAGTCATCGAAAACCGCGCTACCTCACAAACTAAGTTATATATATATATATAATATATTGCAGCTGCTTATATTAATGCCTACCCATACTCTACATATATATATATATATACCATTCCTCGAGTTCCAACGAACCTGTCATGTTCATGACGGGTTGTGGGCCGCCGGCAGGCATGCACTTTAAAACATTATTTTACAGCATGTAGCTCCCGTCCCGGTTCCTGAAGGAGATAATCCGATGTTCTCATGATCAATCTATAACTTGGATGAGTAGACTCTCTCTCTTCAAATTAAATGGACTAAAGGGATGATTCAATAAGTATAACAAGAAAATAGAAAGAATCAGGAAAAAGACTTCCTAGATGTTCATTTTTTCGAAAAAGAAAATATAATAATGAAAATAAAAAATTTCACTTAATTATTGAGGTGCCGTGTGTTTTCGATGCAACAACAAATGAACTTTCCAAAGCAATTTATTTTCTGCATAAATTACCATTTATTTAAAGCATGCCAAATTTTTCAAATTTCTATTATAAATTGAATTGGGTTTTTTTTTTTTTATATAACTCAGTCAGTTCTCAATAATTAATTTGTACTCTGATTTCCCAAAATCAATAAGTGCACGTTGAGAAATAGGTGTTGAAGGCCGTGTAAGATGACTAGTTTACTCTACGGTGTGCATTTTTTCGCTCCAGATCAGTTAGCTAATACAATTTAATAATCTGAGACTAGGTAATATGCTCGTTTTTTTTATAATTGGAAATTCCACCATGACTCAATAACTGCCGAATGTTTGATGTTTTTCAGGATTGGCTTAAGACAAGACATCTAGAAACATCTCTGTCGGTTTTCCCAGAGTACAAGACGGATATTACAGTATTCATCATGCCATTACAGTATTCATCATGCCATTGTTAATGGCCGAGAGATCTTCTGATAGACAATAAAGACTGTTCTGTGTCAGGCCGCACCATATCGTGTTGCGTACCTGTGTTAAATCACCTATACCGTCGATCTTGGGAAAAAAATTACTGAGGCTACTGAAAGGTGAATGCCCAATCCCAAGTTACTACTACAGTCCCCTTGGGCAAGATATGTATGTGTCCAACAAACAATGAACACATTAGTCAGGATTGGGACACCAGTAGGCCAAACACGTTATTGAAGATCCTGTGTTATCAGGCGAAAAGATGAGGGAACTGTCCATCTACAGTTGAATTGTTAAAAATCAGGATCTCTTATAGAAGAAAATACTAATGGACAGATAATAATACCGTCAGAGAGAGGCCGACATAATCGATGGTTGTTATAACAGCATTGTTAAGGGGAAGTACCTATTGTCACCCCTCATATCTATCATATCAACCAGGAAACCTTTTACTTATTTCTTCTTGGTTGTAGGATAATATCAACAAGGAACCCTTTAACTTGATTTTCTTCGTTGTTAGAACCGTTTATTCTTACAATCACTAAAGAATTAAATGTGAAAAATTTATCTAAAAATTAACATTAAAATTGTTATGATAAACTTGGACAAAATATATCTTGCTAAAATTCATAGCTTCAGTAGAGAGTCTGCAGTATCGCTCCCTGCGCGCTGTTTCTCATGCTCCTCTGCCTCTTCACTCCCGTCTTTTCTTCGAACGACGTGGAAAATGATGGTGGGCGCTTTAGATTTAGTGGGGCGAGCGACTATAGGGAGATATATTGCGATCATGCATCCATAGTGTCAATGCATATTCGCTATCTTATTACTAGTGTGCTTTATTTCTCGAAATGTTTTTTATAATACACAGTCTGGAATTGTTCACCATTTCTAATCCAGCTGTGCATAACTTATGCTATTTATTATTATATGCTGATTCAATTATTGAAAACCCTTATAACAATTATCGATAATATAACAGTATGTTGTTCTTGATTTGTTATGATTTTTGTTATAAATATAATATTAAACTTAAGGATAAACGATAGCACCGAGGCCAGCACAGATGATACCAAAGACATAATTGTGCTAAACAATTATACACACAAGAAAGTGATAAGCCTTTTAGCTGTCTCAGACGCGTCTCAGTGCCCTGCAAATTTATTTTGATTTTTATTAATATATTTAACTAGTAAGAATTGGAGTAATGGTACAGATAGCGCAACTTAACTCTTATTACAGTTTACATCGCTTGTTGCTTGCCTGGTAAGGCAGTTGACATACATTAATCTGGCCATTTAAGAAGCACCCCTCTTGGAGCATATATCAGCGGTATGTTTCTTATAGAATAAATATTAGGTGACTTCATTTAACTGTCAAATATGTAGAAAATTATAAATGCTGATATAAAAAATAAATAATTTTAATTGTTTTATTATTGACAGGTCATAGTTGGGATTCAACTTGGAATCTTCTCAAACCTTAGGCGATTCATCCTGAAACCTTCGAAGCAGTTCATTATTCTGGCTGCTACGTTCCGTTCTTGCGGCGATTCATACTGAAAGCCTTCTATTACATTCAGCATCTGGGCGATTCCTTCCATGAATCCTTCTTCTTGCTTGCGATTCTGAAGCGCTATGAGATTCATTCTCTGCCAGTCTTTTCTTCAGCCTATGCGCAGTTGCTTTCCACCTGCCTTTGGAATTCTTCCTGAATCTTTCTACTTTGTTGGTACGATTTTGAGGATTGGATTCATCTTGAGTCTTTCTTCGCGGAGTTGATTAGGAGTCGTGATTCATCTTGAATCTACTTTTCAACTTGGAACCATTCCCCAGTCAATTCAGTTAAGTCATCATTTATTCACAATTGTTGAGTCTGGATTTCTGATTCCCTTGATTTTTATGCATGAGCAATATTTGCGAAGCGTTTCGCTTTGCCATACTGTCGATTCTGCATTCCTAGAGCTGTCTGCTGCGTCTGTGACATATTTCTACACCTTAGGAACCCCATTTACTTGCCCCTCCAAGGTGTATTAACTAATTCTATTCGTTATAATGCTGTTTATTTATATATTGTTGGGGCTAGGACTGTGGTAAACATTTAACTTTTTGTCAGCACCTGCCCACCATCATCATTCTTGAGCGATCTTTACGTTAAGATAACACTTTTACTATGGAGTAGTCACTAATCCTTCATCATTGACATGCCTTTTGTGTGATTGTTACTCTTAATCTTCAGCAGCACCTCTTATCGCCACGGGTTAAGTCATTCAACGACTCTATCGGTGTTAATCGTTCGAGCAAAGCTCCGGGAAACAAGCAAATAATTACTACATCTTCCTTTAGGTAAAAATCTTAGATTGTATGAACATCTTATATCAAAGCTTCTACAATCCTCCTCGAACAGTCATTGCAAGTCAGGCAGGCCGACGGAGTCCTTGAAGACTAACTTTCCTCCTGCATTACGCTGAGAAAATCTAATCTGCTTCCGTATTACCCCTGATGATGTCAGGTGGTGGTTGCTGTGCTGACTAGACCTTCAAACCACTATCTAATTGAAGCATCACAACCTAACATTGCACGTACATCAATCTATAAAATCGACATTCGCTTAATCTTAAAATTATTTTCCTCCCCCCCTCGAACTTATTCTACAAGAAAGACCGGAGAGACCTGTACTCACCCGTTCGGCCGTACACTGTTGATCCCAGCCGTACTTCCTCTCCGCCACATCATAATATATAATATTATATATATTATCACTATATATATATATATATATATAATATATATATATATATATATATATATATTATATATATTATATATATATATATATATAAAACTATACATACACAGTTAACCCCTCACCTCGTCCGGGATGTTTTCCAGACTCTGTGATTAGGTACAAAATCCATGAGAGTAGTTATAGAGCAGCGCAAAGAATGTATACTATTTATATTATACAGTTCAAGCTTTTTATTTATGGAACGGACCTAAACGTTCAAATATGCTATTATAGTATATATATTTATAATATATATATATATTTATATATATTATATATTAGTATATATATATATATATATATATATATATATATTATATATATTATATCATATATGGCCACGCTATATCACTCACAGCACGTTATATGCTCACAGACCCTCCTCCCATTTGCAAATTTTGCTGTTGCTACAGCCCCTCAATCTGTTCTGCATAATCTTCATAGATTGTTTCCCATCTGCGACCCTATTCCCGTTCATCATTTTCACTACTTTCGCCAAGATACCTGAAAGACTTATCCATATCTATGTTCCGAAATCTGTCCCACTTTAGCAGCTAACTATTTTATTGTACCTTCACGAACAAAATCTTCTTTTATAACATTTGATCTTTGTTATGTAATTTTAAGACTATTTATAATACAAAGTACAATTTTATTTAGTTTTATTTATTTATGACTGCTGAATATTCATTTCCCCATCCAAATCTCCTTGGCACACTTGAAGCATATATATGACAGGGTCCCCTCCATGGTGCTGATTTTTCAGCCAAGTGTGGCCGCTTCTCTGTGAGCCGTGGTGGATCCTGTACACTGACTCAAAAAAAAAAAAAAAAAATATATATATAATATATATATATATATATATATATATTTATAGATATATATACTATATATATATATATATATATATAATATAATATATATATATAGTATATATATACCTATACCATAAAATGTGGGAAAATTGGTCACAAATTCGCGCATTTTTTTTTTTAATGTAATCATCAAACCTTAAATTTGAAGTTATATCTATATTTAATAGTTATTCTCATATTTTCAATTTATAAATGTTGTAGAATAATGCAAAATAATCAAAAATGTTAAATAACATTTATTTAAATTTATTTTGAAAAATTCCATTTTTCAAAAAATTGATTTCGGGGGAAAACCAATCATTAAATATTATTTGGTTTGTGCTTGTCCAAACATAATTATAATTATAATTAAATGTTCAGTAGATTTTTATAATGTTATAGAATTAATTTGGATAGAAAAACAAGTCTAAGTTATGTTTTATTAACATTTTGCAAACGTTGATTTTTTACAAAATTTTCAAATTTTTTTCATTTTTTATGCGACGTAACTTTTGTCAGGGAAATTTATGACAATAAATTTTAATAATTTCTTAATAATTAAATAATATTTTCCACTTTTAACAAAATAGGCACTTTATATGATTACGAGTGGGCCTATGTATGCACATTTCATTTGTACTTTTTGCATATTTATTTTACAATATTATAATTTAAATTTATGACAGTCAATTTTAATAATTTTTAATAATAATAATATTTGCACTTTTTAACAAAATAGGCACTTTATATTATGAGTATGTACGCACATTTCATGTTGAACTTTTTTTTTAATCCTTACACTAGAGATAGAAGAAAGATAGGTATAAGAAAACATTAAACAAATGTCTGATAGTCTACTATACATAAAAACTAAAATAAAATACTTATTAAAAACTAAAAAAAATTGACATTTTATATAAGTTTATATTGACCGGTTTTCCCGATGCCCGACCAGTTTTACCCTGAAATCGAAGAAAAGCTTAGATAACCTTTAAAAATAAGCTTAATATTTAAATTTTTTACATGGAAATGTTAAAAATAGAATTCCCAATATGCATCTAAATCGAAATTCTTGACATCTTAAATTCTACGAGATTCACAGTTCTTGGAAATTTTTTTCAATTTAAAAAATTTTTTTTTCCAAATTGGGTGGAAAACTTTTTGATTGACTCTTCTAACTATTTACTTAATTTTTTTATATATGTTAAAATATAATTCTATTTACTACTTAAAAAACCTTTCTCCAATTGAAAAATGTTTTTATTTACAAAAAATATTATGAATATTAAAAAGTGACCGGTTTTTCCCTCTGTGACCGGTTTTCCCCCCATTTTACACAAAGAAAAATATATTATATATATATATAATATATAGATATACTATATATATATAATATATAATATATATATATATATTATATAGTTATATATATTATATATAATATAATATAATATATACCGTATATATATAATATATGCCAATAGTGTGCCATGTACGATCTCATATTTCTCTCCTGTATGGTACAAGGGGATACATCTGCAAGCAAATTTGCATTTTTCTCTTTCAATTGTTTTGCTGTCATCAAAGGCTGTTTACTAAGGCGCTTTTTCATCACGTTTAAAGTTTTCTGAAACACTTTACATGACATACCAGACTTTGGTTTTAGGTAGGGCATTGTATCTTCATTGTCATACTTTAAACATTTCATTAAACATTCCACTGTTCTGATCTTAATTTTCATTGCACACAGATATTTTTTATTTTTATTCCAGCTTTATAGAAGTCATTCACCTGCTCAATGTCTCCAGACTTTAGCACATCATAAGACATATTTACCTTAATTTTTTATATATATTTAACGCTGCATGAAAGGAATTTACAATAAATAATGAGGATGCATGTACAAATGAAACTCACTTCATAAGCTCATGAGCTACTACTTGCAATAAAAATAAAGACTTAAACATTTGCTACATGTTGCAATTCACACTCTAGAAAATGACAAAACCTTATGTGGTTCATATTTAAAAAAAATAAGGGATACTATTTAAAATTGCTGAAAAGATTGACATCAGGGAAACTGAAGTCAATATTTTCTGCGCCTATTGTATATATATATATATATATATATATATATATATAATAGTATTATATATATAATATATATATATATATATATATATATATTATATATTTATATATTATAATTATATATATATATAGTATATATAATATATATATATATAACTATAATATAATTATATATATATATATATATATAATATATATATATATCTATAATATAATATACCGTACTATATATATACCTAATATATATATATATATATATATATATATATATATATATATATATATATATATATATATATATATATATATATATATATATATATATATATATAATAAATTTTTATTTTTTAGTGAATAGTGAAGCAAATACACGCAGAATTGCAATGGTGGAAAATTGTTTTGGAACATCAGGGCAACCATTATCTGTTCCAGGGAGAGTTTTAGTTGGTGAAGGAGTTCTTACAAAAATGTGTAGGAAGAAACCCAAACCTCGTCAGTTTTTTCTTTTCAATGATATCTTAGTATATGGAAATATTGTATTGAGTAAGAAGAAGGTAAGAATGGATGAATTCACATTAAAAATAAGCTAGGTTTCACTTTTGAGACATTTCAAATTCTCAGCAAATTTAAAATTTTCTAATTTTTTTTTTATTACTCTTCTGATTGTTTTTTTTAATGTTAACAGTGGATAAAATTCATAAAGTTATGCAACTTTTATTTAGGGCATTTTTTTTAATATTGAAAAATTGCCATATACCAAGAAATTGGCATCTAGTCATGTCATACTCAACATTGTCTCATACCCTTTGTCAAAATAACTTGAAAATTGATTGGCATTTAGAGAAATTTATTATCTAAAATATTTTAGCTACAGATTTTTTATATCTATTTAGAAAACAAGTTACAAGTTGATATATACCCAATGGTGGAATATTGCTTTGATTGTCAAATTGAAATTTGAACATAATTTTCTTAATTTTCACCCAATCTATAAGAAATAAAAATAATTGGGCAAGTTCTAAAACTTTGATTTAGGCTTTTTACTGTATCTCTTTTTTAGTAGTACCACAAAGGGAAAATTTAGTTCTAAAATTTTTGAGTTTAATTTTCAATTTTGCCAAAAAAAAAAAAAAAAAAAAAAATTATAATACCTAACGCAACTTAAATAATACTTACTTGTTTACTTACTTACTTACTTATATACAGTACTTACTTACTTACCTATATACCTACTTACTTACTTATATACTTACTTAATTAATTAATTAATTACTTAATTAATTAATTAATTACTTACTTAACCTAACTAACCTTACTTAAATATTATAAATTATTACACTATTTTCTTTGCAGTAAATGTAAATATTGTTTCTCCTGTCCACTGAAAAAAAATTTTCTTTTTCCCCACAACAATTTTCAGTAGAAAGATCGTATTGAATATATATATATATATATATATATATATATATATAGTATATATATATTAATATTATATATATATATAAATTATATAATTAGTATATATATATATATATATTATTAATATATATATATAATATATATATTATTATATTATATATATTATTTATATATTTCTAATATATATATATAATAGATATTATATCATATATAATATATATATATATATTATATATATATATATATATATATATATATATATATATATTGATAAATTCCAGATGACCGAGAAAGTCTACTCACCTAATTAGGATGTCGAATCGGGTGGGGTTTAGGGGATTATTCGAATGTTCGCGTTAAAATTAGAATGATTTATATTTAATGACGATGTCTATGAAAGAGGCCACACAAGCAGTATCTCTTTTAAGGTTGTTGCATGCAACCCCGAATCCTACTTGTTTGGTCCCTTGTTATACGCACGCAAAGTTTCTAATTTAAGACCCTTAAACACTTTTATAATAACACAAGAAAGGGCATTCGTCTTACACTTATTTTATACACAAAGTTCTCCTAAAATAAAGATAAAATATAACTTTAAATTAAACTGTACAATAAAAGAGAAAAGGGGAAACAAGGGTAAAAGGGGAATTCCACTACGAAGTGGAAACGTCAGACGATCCTTTGAGAGTTGCTTGATTATTGACTTCTTCTTCTTCCTCCTCTTCTCCTTTTTCATCCTATAAATATTAACACACTTATACCTTTTTCCTCTCCTCCCACCTCCTCTCCAACTTCTTCAATTCCTTCCCTCCACATGTCTCCTCAAACCCTCCATCTTCACTCCCTCCTTTGTCAGTGGGTCTGCCAATTGTTTCTTTGCTTCCACCCATCGAACATCTTTAATCAGACCCTCTTCTAGAGCCTGTTTTATGTATGCAATATCGATTTGAAGTCTCATATTGCTCACTTTTGACGTGGAATGTATTCCGTCCACCAAGGTCTTAGAGTCAGAGTATATCCAGATGCCAAGTGGTTCCCTCCCTATTACCTCCTCCCACCAAGCGTTGATGAGGATACCGGCTTCCATCCCTTCGATTAAACCAAGAGTCTCCGCTTCCATCGTAGATCTTGCTTTCCTTTTCTCCATCTTTGATTTCCAAAAAATTGGACTGCTTTTCCTGACTCATCTATCAGGCTCACAATATATCCGATTTGGGGACTCCCCGGGTCTTCATCGATCACTTTTCTCATAGACGCGTCCGTATAGACAACAATCTTTAAATTTCCTTTTAGATTCTGAATCCGTATCTCCCAATTCTCATTTTTGCTTTTCTCAATAATGCCTATGAGTTTCCTCATATCCTCGGCAGTTCCATTTTTGCAGTATCTGCTCATATGACTCATTGGGTAAGCCAAATCTGGACGAGTGTGTTGGCTTTGCCCATGTAGATGCCTCATTTCCTTCGTCATTTCCCTTTTCTTGAAATCCTCTTACTACAAGTCTGGCCTTACAATTATCTCTAGATTTCTCACATACCCCGTTTGTGAAAGTAGAATTCCTTCTTTATCCACCTTCACATCCACTCCGATGTAACGGAATTCTCCTTCTTCTTCACCTCCCACTTTCAATCTATGTTTTAATCTATTTATTACTGACTGACAAAACTCTTCTGATCCTCCGTAGCAAAAATCGTCGACATGGGTACACATTATACCTGCGAGTTTCCCTTTTTCTCTCCAGTAGAACATCGTAGGTTCCAGTTTACTCCTGATACCCCCCAACTCCTTTAGGATTGTAACCACACTCTCATACCACGTTCTGGCAGCATCTTTCAACCCGTAAACGGCTTTCCTTAGTTTCCATATACATCCTTTTGTTTCGTCTTCTAAAGGAGGCCTAACCCACACATCTCTTTCAATTCTTTTCCCTTGAAGGTAAGCCGTCTTTATATCGATTGTCTTACACTCCCATCCATAAAAACACATGATGGTCATGCAAAATTTCATAAGCTCACCAGAACACGTTGGGGCATCAGTCGCAAAAAGTCCCCCTTTTTCTTCGTATCCTCTCACCACCAATCGCGCTTTCCATATTTTACTTCCATTTTTCATCTTTTGTCCGATTACCCATTTCAATGAGAGTGCCTTTTGTCCCTTATTCTCTACCCACCTCATAAATGTCATTTTTCTTCCAACTAGTTAATTCCTCTCTTTTTGCTTCTTCTATTTCTTCTTCTGGGAAGTTACCGTACCATCCCTCTGTATCCTCTCCATCTTCTATCTCCTCTCCGCTCATATTTTCTCTTTCCTGGCTTGTTTCCTCCTCCTCCTTTATATTCTTATACTCCTTGAAATCTATCCATTGGGGTCTACCATCTCCAACATCTATGACGTTGAAACATTCATTATACTTTTTACTGGTGGCTTTTCCAGCTCTACTAACTATTTGAAATACTCTTTTTTTTCTCCATTATCTTTTTTCTCACATATATACCTTTTTCCTTGTTTAAAAGTTTCTTTTTTCTTGGGAGTCATGGGAATCTCTTCTGTATCTTCTGTAATCTGTAGATCTTCTTCTACATTTTCTCCTTCATCCTCACTACTGGATTCGTCTTCTAAGTATTGTCTTGCAGGCCCCATCCCTCCTCCATCTATATTCCCTTTTTCTCTGGATTGTTCCTCACCTACTTCTTCCTCATCCTCCTTGTGGGGTAATCTCCCTAGTCTCGTGATATGTACTCTATTAATTTCTCTAATAGTCCCTCCGTGTTTCACGACCACTGTTTTTCCTAATCTGCCGACAACTTCCGCAGGTCCTCTCCATTCTTTTTTATAATATACCTTTTCTCCATACCTCTTCTCCCGGTATCGCTAACTCAATATGGTGTTCCCTCACATTTTGTCAGAGTGCTCTTTTTATTTTTCCTTCAGATTCTTGTCTAATGTGTATTTCTCTGGCTTTATGAAGGCCAGTCAACACGTTCCTCAGCATCGCACTCTCTTCTCCTTCCTCCAAAGTTCCAACCCTTTCTTCTTCTCCCAATCTAGTAAGATTGGGTAAACCAGTATTCCTGCCAAAAACAAGATGGTTAGGGGCAAACCCATTTGCATCGGACAGACTATTTTTCGCTGCCACCGACCACATCATATTTCGAGATGGATCCCTTCTTCTCTCAACTTCCGGATAGAGTCCTTTAAAAGTCCTACCATTCTTTCACATAAACCGTTGCTAAAAGGGCTCCTTGCTGCTGTAACTTTTTGTTTTATCCCAAATCTCTCAGTCATTTTCTTCATTTCTTCATTGGAGAATTCCAGTCCACTGTCACTAAACAATTCTTTTGGGGCACCAAATAAACTGATCCATTTTTCCATAATCCTCTTTGTGATTTCTTCAGGTTTCTTGCTTTTTACCCAGCTTGCCTGGCAATAACGAGTTGCGCTGTCGATCATCACTAAGAATTTTTCTCCTTCTAACTCCCCCAAATCCATACAGACTACCTCATTAAACACTCTTCCCAACGGAAGTCCAACGATCGGTCTGGCTGGAGTCCTTTTAAACCGGATGCACACATCACAATTTTCTTGCATGTCTTCTAGACTCCGTCGTATACTTCTTCTTTCATCTTCTTTTTAGGTATCTTTTTCAAATGCGTCCAGGATCAGTCTCCACAATTTTTCAATCCCAGGATGACCAAATTGTATGTGAAGTTTCCTTAACGCTTTCTTCCTGTTTAGAGAATTTCTCAAATCTTCTTTGGTGTTCTCTTGATACCAAACGAAATTTTTATTGAGTCCTTTTCTTAGTTGTATCATTAGATGTCCTTTCCTATTCTCCCGACATTTTACTCCCTTTTGTTGCAGAACACCTATGTCTATTTCTTTTCTTCTCATGTCTATTCTCATGTCCATCCGTTCCATCGTCTCCTTTCCCACAAGCCAAGGAATATCTCCCCTTACCACTTCAGTTCTCATGAGAAACTCATATCCACGGATGTTGCATGGTATGTTAATTATCTTACAAACATGATACTCTGTTTCACCAAAAACATAGGTTCCTTCCTTTTCTTCCACTGTCTGCAACATTTCCTTTCTTTCACTCCCAGACAAACTCCCCACTATCCTGCCTAGTCATCTCTTCCCAATAACTGATGTCTTACAACCAGTGTCAATCAAGGCCTCAAGATCATCATATGGCCCCGATGTTTTCTCTTCTTTTTCGTAACTGCAGTAGACATCTTTTTTGTTCTTGAATCCTTCATTTTGAGGGGTTTCTGTCTTCATCCTCACTCCCTTACCTCTGTGAGGACACTTGAAGGCGAAATGGTATTCTGATCTGCAAATCATGCATTTTTTGAACGACCCATCTGGATATGTAGGATTTTTTCCTTTCAAGTTCGATCCTTTATCTCCTTTTTCTTGATCTTTCTCACTAAACCAGCCACAAGTTTCTTCTTTCTTTTTTTCCTCTCCGATATTCATCTCATATAGAGTAATAAGAGCCATTTTAAAGTCCTTAAAGTTCCAGTCTCCTTTTCCGCAATACGATAAAGTAAGTTGTTTCTGTTCATTGGTAAGATTTGCTGCTTCAACTACATGACAGCAACGTAAATCTTCCACCAGAAACCCACTGCCGCAGACCAGTCGACATTCTCTCTCCTGTATTTCGTATCGTCCCATAAAATCTCTCATCCCTTCTCCTTTATTTCTTTGTATTTTAAAATACTTGCTTATTTTATCGAACTTATCTTGCGTCCTTTCCCTGCCAAATTGCTCATCCAATCTCTTAATTATTGCTTCTTTTCCTCCTACTGATTGTAGATCTTCCATAGAAATATCCTGCACAAATTTGAATGCCCTTTCTCCTAAACTTAACATGATTTCTACTGCTGGATATTCTATTTTCTTTCCTTCTGCAAGAAACCACAAATCTATGAGTTTTTTCCACATTCCGTAGTCTTCTCCTTCGTTTCCTTCCCACCGGGGACATGTTCGCTTTGTGGTTCTTCCTTTTTCCTTTCCTTCCGTTATCCGTTCGATCTCCTTTTTCATGGATACTAATGAAGCCTTGAGTTCCTCCATGATTGTGAGTAGAAAGCAGAGTGGCGCAGCTTGTTAAATTCCAGATGACCGAGAAAGTCTACTCACCGAATTAGGATGTCGAATCGGGTGGGGTTTAGGGGATTATTCGATTGTTCGCGTTAAAATTAGAATGATTTATATTTAATGACGATGTCTATGAAAGAGGCCACACAAGCAGTATCTCTTTTAAGGTTGTTGCATGCAACCCCGAATCCTACTTGTTTGGTCCCTTGTTATACGCACGCAAAGTTTCTAATTTAAGACCCTTAAACACTTTTATAATAACACAAGAAAGGGCATTCGTCTTACACTTATTTTATACACAAAGTTCTCCTAAAATAAAGATAAAATATAACTTTAAATTAAACTGTACAATAAAAGAGAAAAGGGGAAACAAGGGTAAAAGGGGAATTCCACTACGAAGTGGAAACGTCAGACGATCCTTTGAGAGTTGCTTGATTATTGACTTCTTCTTCTTCCTCCTCTTCTCCTTTTTCATCCTATAAATATTAACATATATATATATATGTAGAGAGAGAGAGAGTAGTAAAAAGTTACTGGAGTCGCAAAAATATAGTATTTATATATATATATATATATATATAATATATAGAAAAATATTATTATAATATATATAATATATATATATATATATATATATATATATATATATATATATATATATATATATATATATATATTATATATATATATATATATATATAATATATATTATTTCTTGAAATTGTCTGCCATTCATTTTTTATAACAACTCAACATTCGATCTGCAACTTCATATTATATACAAGAAAATGTTAACTTTGAATTAATTTTTTTTATTTTATTTTTTTCAGTACAATAAACAGCATGTGATCCCATTAGAAGAAGTATCACTTACATCGTTAGAAGATTCAGGTCGTAAGTTTATTAATTTTAACCTCACAACTTATTTTTTATTGATATGTGAAGAGCTTTAGATCATCATTTACTCTCATTTTAGATTCAAGAAATGGATGGTTAATTAAAACGCCTACAAAATCATTTGCTGTTTATGCAGCTACTGCTACGGAAAAGGCAGAATGGATGGCTCATATAAACAAATGTGTTACAGATCTTCTTCGAAAAAGTAAGTTATATTGAATTTTTTACTAAAAAAAATAAAAAAAATTCTTTTAATCTCTTAAATATTTTTAGTTATGCTATATTTGAGTAAAGGAGGGAGGGATTGCCAAACTAATGTTATTATAAGCTTAAATAAAGAAGAAAGCAATACATGTAACAGCATTTTGAATATCAAGTGCTTCTGCACAATGCTCGTAGCATCTTAGAAAAAACTAACTGTTAGTTTTTATACCATAAAAGAGAGAATCCAAGACATTATTTGCATTACTAGAATCATGGGTTAATGAAGCTTTACATCAAGGAAAATGAAGTAGACGCTTGTTCATTTTTTTTGTATACGCTTGTTCATTTTTTTTGTACCAGCGTTAAGGAAAGAAGGGTGGTGGTGTGTCACTTTATGTTAAAAGCAATATTCAAACTGTTAACTAATCATTATGTTGAATCTGTGTGGGTAGATATCCTTATACCGTACATAATAATTCATACAGAATAGGGGCACTTTATAGATTTCCTGACCAGAGTGAAGAATTAATGTGAAAATGGGTGAAAGAAAATCGCAGACACATTCGAATCATCCTGACATGACATGGATATAATGGGGATTAATTTTCCTAGGCATCAATGGGATTTCCTGTCTAATGGACCATAGTAGTTCTGTAATTATAAATTGCATGCTAGACACTTGTTGAGCAGATGGTTCCTTGAACTTACAAAACACTGTTAGAAATAATATTAACTAACAATGAAAGTATAGTGGATGAGGTTAGAGTTAGGATAATTTAGGAATTAGTGACCATAATAAATTAATTTAAAATTAATATGATATCTGGATCCAAAATTGCAAGTTAAATAAGGAAAAGACCTAAGATTCAAGAAAAATCGCGCATTATTACCTGAATTCAAGACCTGATGTAGATATAATTGACTGGATTTAGGAGTTTAAAGGACAAATTAATTTCATCATAATGGAACACTTGAAGCAAAATTTTGATGAAATTCTGTCAGTATGTTTTAAAGATAGAACCATTAGGGTGGTAAAAAGAAACCTGTTTGGTGGAATAGAGAGTAAGAGAGAAAATCAAATGAAAAGCATAGATGTTTTAAATTATTCGAAGGGTAGTAATATGAAGCAAGATTAGAAAATTATAGAACAAAAATTAGAAATGAACTTACCAGTCAATAAGAAAGACAAAGAGAGAAGCAGAAATTATTTGGCGCCAGATAATGTTAGGACCCAAAAAGTCTTTTTTTTTAAAGGTCAGAATGGACAATTGTATCCATTTTAAAAATTTATGAAAATTTATGTTGAGTTCAGAATAAGGAGTTAGTTAACATTTTCAATGCTTATTTATATCAATGTTTACTTGAGGAAAAAACTGGATTAATTAAGTTGGAAGCTTAATAGTTTCTGGGTATGCATTATACATAAATAGCTTTTTGTATTTGAGGTAAGAAAGTTAAATCTTTACTGGCTATATTAGACCCATAAAGCTGCAGGTCTTGATGTATATATTGTAGAATTCTGAAGGAAGGGTAGTAGCAGCATTGCAAAGGCATGTATTGATTTAAGTGGGGGGTGGCGAGTATAGTGCGTATAACATTTGGTTGAGGTAATAAAGGGCTCAAAAATGGCATTGTAATGTGCCTATTATATAAGAAAGTTAAGTATGGAAGATGGGATATATAGGCCAGTTTTATGGGTGTGATGAAAGATTTTGAAATAGTTGCTGAAAGGTCATATAGAGAAATATTTGGAAGATACAAGATATTCCCAGCATGGTTTTAGAAATGGTAGGTCATGTCAGACAAACGTTTCAGAATTTATGGAATATATTACTGACTGCATTGAACCGAGGAGATCCGTTGATATTACTTATTTAAACTTCAAGCAGAGCCTATGATAAGGTTCCCGACATAAGGCTGATGAAGAAGTTATCGCAATGTGGTAACAGGTAGTGGATTATTTTATACTATATATATATATATATATTATATATATTATATATATTATATATATATATATATATATATATATATATATTATATATATATATATATATTTTTAGAGTTTCAGATTGATAGTGTTGGGGGACCTGAATGTTGGATAGGTGATCAAAAAAGGGAGGTATAACAGGTGGTTTGGGGTGGCGGGAGAAAATGAGAAATGTAGGAAGGTGATTGATTTCCTGGTGAAGAGAGAGGTATGTGTGTAAGTAATCCTTTCTTTAACACAAGAGTAGCCATAAGTATACTAGAGTTGGTGTAGGTAGAGATGGTAATGAAGTGAAAAGTATTTGATTTTGTGTTGGTGAAGTAGGAGATGTTGAAGTATGTGTTGGATGTTAAATCAGTGAAGGGGTTTAGGAATGGGATTTTCGGATCCATTATGTTGTTCTATGTAAATTAAGTTTAGTGGGGGCTTTGGATGGAGGAGGAAGGTGATACGGAAGGAAGTGGTAAAATTAAGAGTGAGAAGTTAAGTGAGCAAGAAAATATAAGAATGTAAGAGCGCTCGCTAGTAAATCGTTTGAATGTGACAAGTTTGATACTGGAACAAATCTGGAGGCAAATGAAGGAAGCAATTGTTAGCTGGTGCAAGGAAGTATGTGGATGTGGCAAAAGTAGGAAGTAAAAATGTTAACAGCGAATGGTGAAATGAAGAGGTGATGATGGAATGATGTGGTAAAGCAAGCGTGGTTGAATGTTTTAAATGTATTGAAAAAAAATGGAAAAAAAAGGGTTTTTTTTTTTAAAAGAAGAAAAAAGAAAAAAAAAAAAAAAAAATTTTGCCCCTTTGGAAAATTTTAAATAAATTAGGGAAGGAAAAAAAAAAAAGGGAAAATTACCTAAAAAAAATTGTTAATAACCGTAAGGGAAAAAAAGGAAAACAAGAAAAAGGTTAAAAATGAAACAGTTTTGGAAGGAGGTGAATGAGGACATACAAGGAAATAGGAAGCCTCTTCTGGAAGGAAGCGCGAAAGGTTAAGAAATAGAAACTAAGGGGAATCTGCTTAGAATATATGAATAGGGATGGTGCTTTGTATGATGAAATGGATGTGAGGGGAGTGGGGAAAGGAAAACTTCGAAAATCTGCACAATATTAACAGCAATGAAGGAGGTGATAGTGAATGTTTGTGTGGGTTTTTGATGGTGCAAGAGAGGAATATGGTATTTTGGGGGATAGGTTATTAGTAGGAGTAAGGTTAATGGGTAGGGTGGAGAAAGGGTTGAAGAATGGTAAATTCTGCAGGTATAGATGAAATACTAGTGGGAAATGATCAAGAAGCGACTCGAGATGGTGATTGGATTAATATTTGGGAAGTTGTGTAATAAAAGCGGTTTATGGAGGGTAATAGTTTCCAGAGGGATTGGAAGGAGAGCGGTAAATAGTACCCTTGTATAAGGGTAAGGGAGAAAAGGGGAACTGGTAGAAATTATAGGGGATAAGTTTATTGAGTGTTGTAGGGAAGGTATATGCTTGTAATTTTGGTCGAAAGAGTGCGTCGAGTGACTTGAGGGACTGATTGGTGCAGAACAAGGTGCGTTTAGGAGTGGTAGAGGAATGTGTGGATCAATCTTTACATTGAAACAATGATTGAGAAAATGAGGGAGAAGAAGAATAATTATATTTAGGTTTTATGGATTTACAACAGGCGTATGATTGAGTTAATAGGGAAGCTGTATGGCAGGTATTAAGTGATATATGGGTGGTGGAGGCTTCTGAATGGGGGAATCAAAGTATGTATGAGATAGTGAGCGTGTTTAAGATAATGGTGTCATGGGTGAGTTGGTTTTGGATTTAACTGAGCGGAGTGAGACAGGGTTGTGTTTATATCTCCTTGGTTATTCAATTGGTATATGGATGACATTTGTATATGAATGGGGTTTATGAAAGAATTCGAGGTGGGGATGGCAGAAATGGTGTTAGAATGATGGAGAATGGAGAGGAGTGGAGGGTGCCCTACCTATTGTATGCGGATGATTTGGTTCTGTGTGGCGAGTCCTGAAGAGAGTTTGAGAGGATTGGTGGATCGATTTGGCGGGTTATGTAAAAGGTAGGGGTTTTGAAGTAACGTAGATAGGTAATGGTTTATGGTTATGAGTGAAGGACAAGTCCTCAGTGTGAAGTTATGTTAGAATGTGAGCACTGGAGCAAGTGTCTGAGTTTTAATATTTAGGGTAATGTGTTGGATGAGAGGGAACGGATGATGCAGGTGTAGTAAAGGAAAGTTGTGAATGGCAGGAAGGTGGCTGGTGCAATGTAAATCGTTGGTGAATATAGATAAGGGACTAAGTCTTGAGTTCGCTAGAGTCTTACATGAGGGTATGTTGCTTTCCCTGTGTTATTGTATGGTAGTGAGACCACTGGTCTGGAATAAGAAGTATAGATCTAAAAGTTCAATGTGTTCAGATGGACAATCTTAGGGGCAATGCTAGGTGGGAAAAGAATTAATAAAGTGAGGAATGACGTATTCAGAGAGTGTGGTGGTGTGAAGAAACGGGGTAAATGAGAGATAAATGAAAGTATGTTGGATGGTTTTGGTCAATGTGGAAAGGATGAATAAAAGTCGGTTGGTTAAGCGGATTATAGTGGTGAGTGTGTTGGGAACCGACCGGCTGGAGACCGAAGAGAAAGTGAATTGTAGTCGTGACGAAATGTCTTAAGGCAGGAAAATGTAGTTTGGGCAGCAGGCGGAATAAAGGTGCAATGATAGGAGAGAATGGCGTGGTTTTGTATGGGGGCATGGTTGTGGCCAACCTGGGCCAAGGGATGAAACCCACATTGAACGATTTCCATAGTGAGGGTTCCGTCGCGGTCTATGATGCCCTAGGGTGGATTTTCTGTCTGTGACGAGCTCTCACTAATTAATGGTACAGAGGGGGCGTAAGGCAAGGGGCTTTCTTTTCGACATTTGGTCAGTTGTTCTCCACTGCTTTTCTTTCGATGCTGTACAGCACTTACCCCCAATTCTTGGGGCAAAGAAGGAAGGTGAAGAAAGAAAGAAAAGAATAATATATTATTATATATTATATATATATATATATATATATATTATATATATATATATTATAATATATTATATATTATATATATATATATATAATATATATATATATATATTATATAATATATATAAGTGCTAAAATAATCAGAACGATCTTAAACATTTTAAATTTATTAATCCGACTAGTTTCGGGTTATTACAAAACACCCATTTTCAAGGCTTGAATGCATAATGATATCAATTATAAAACAGTTAAAATGATCATAAAATAATAAATAGAAGTGCTGCTTCAACTTTTTGTAAAAAAAATAAAAAATTAACTAAATAGTTAGAAGAGTCAACAAAAAATACGAAATTCAACTTCATTAAGGATGTTTAAATTATTAAATTGTAGATTTTCATTTAGGGAGGGCTTCATGTTCCAAATATATAAAGATTCCAAAACTTCCAAATCTTCAGCATTTCCATGGTCTAAAATTTTGAAATTTTGATCCGATATATTATGATTAAACCTGGAAGAATGATTATAAATGGCCGAATAGGGTGGATGATGGAGATCCTCTAAAGTTCTACTTGAGATACCCTTGTGTTCAGCAATTCGTGTGGAGAGACATCTAATGGTCTTCCTATATATGTAGCATCACAGCCATCACATTTGTATAAATATACAATTTTTAAATTCAAAATAGTTTCCATTACTTCCTTAAATTTGAAGAATTTACCAATCCTAATCCTATTATCATTTATGAAAATTAATTTAAACTTAAATTGTGGGAAAGATGTATTCAATAAATTAGTTATTTTTCTATTAATTTCGTAACTAATTCTTCCTAAAAACGGTAATTTCATATAAAGAATCTTTTTATTAGCAGAATATATAGGTGGAGAAGGTTGAATTTTCCTCGTTAGTAGTTTTTTAAATAATTTGTCAATTAAAAAAGTTGGGAAATCATTTTTCAAAAATAAGTTTCTTAAATAGTCAAGTTCATTGCTAAGATTTAAGTATGATGAAGAAATTTTGTATCCTCTATCAAACAAAGTTTTAATCAAATTTACTTTAAACATGAATGGGATAAATGAGTTAAATTTTGTTATTAATCCGGAATACGTAGGTTTTCTAAATACTGAAGTTTGAAATTTATTATTCTCTCTATATATTTTAACATCCAAGAATGCCAGTGAGTTTTCTTTTTCTGTTTCAACTGTAAACTTAATGTTAGGATGCTTTGAATTCAGATATTCTTTAAACATATTAACATGTTCAGAAGATTCGAAAAGAAGGAATGAATCATCTACATATCTTTTATAAAATTTTGGTTTAAAGTTAGATGGGCAATTAGCAATCCATAATTTTTCAAAGTTACACATGAAGATGTTGCTAAGGGTCGGGCCCAATGGGCTTCCCATCGCAACTCCATCAATCTGTTTGTAGAATTTATTATTAAACATAAATATAATATCTTTAGTGGACATGGAGAGTAATTCATAAAAGCTTTTCAAATCCAAACCGTTAACAGTTGAGTTGTGATCAAAAAGTTCTTTAGTAATAATATTCAAAGTTTCATCTAGAGGTACATTTGTGAAAAGATTTGTGATGTCAAAACTTGCCATGACATAATTATTTGCATTCTGGAAATTAACAATTTCATCAACAAAAGAAAATGTATCCTTAATCGAATAAATATTCTTTGTTAAGTTATCCAAAATAGGAATTAAAATATTTTAATATATATAATATATATATATATATATATATATATATATATATATATATCAAATATTTTGATATATATATATATATATATATATATATATCCATATATATATATATATATATTATATATATAATATATATATATTATATATATATAATATATTATATAATATATATATTCTTCTTCTTCTTTTTTATCATCATCCTTTTTTTCCCAAGACTGGGAGTAAGGTGGGTACAAGCATGGGAAAAGAAAAGCAGTAGGAGAACATGACAAACTCGAAAAGAAAGCCAGCCTTACCGCCCCTCTGTACCATTAATTAGTAAGAACTATTCGCAAATCAAAAAAATCACCCTGAGCTTCATGGGAACCGCGACGGATCCACATATGGTAAAGTCGTCAAGTGTGGTTCATAGCCCCTGGCCCAAGTGGGCCACAACCATATCCCCTTACAACACCCGCCATTCTCTCTATCATGCCAGGACCTTTCTTTTCTTGCTCTGCCAAGCTCGCAATTTCTCTCCTGCAAACATTCCTTACTGACTCAATCCATTTTTCTTCAGTCTCCCAACCGGTTGATTCCCACACTCACCACTCACTATACATCCGCTTACCAACCGATTACCATTCATCCCTTTTCCACTGACCAACACATCTCAACATACTTTCCATTTATTCCTCTCGTTTAACACCTTTCCTTCACACCTACACAACTCTCTAATATGTTCAATCCCCCTTCAAAATTTTCAATCAATTCTTCTCAAACTTACGCACGCCTCTTAAGATTGTCCCATCTTGAAACACATTGAACTTTAAGATCTATACTTCTTATTCCAGATCAGATCTTTAGATCTATATTCTTATTCCAGACATAGTCTCGCTACTATACATAACACAGGTAACAACATACCCTCATGCAAGACCCTAGCGCACTCCAGACTTACTCCTTTTGCATTCACCAAGATTTAATTGCACCACCACCTTCCTGCCCATTCACACAACTTTCCTACTACATCTGCATGCATCCGTTCCCTTCTCATCCAACACATTTTACCCCAAATATTTAAACTCAGAACTTGTTCCAGCTGCTCACCATCTAACATAACTTCACACTGAGGCCTATCCTCACTCACAACCATAACCTTCACTCTTATCTACGTTTTCTCCAGTCAGGCCCCTCCTTTTATCATACCCTGCTAATCTCTCTACCAAGTCTTCTCAACCTCTCTTCAGATTCACACACACAAACCAATCCATCGCAAGATAACTAGATAGGGCACCCTGCCACTCATCTCATTCTCCATCATTCTAACACCATTGCCTGCCACCCCCACCTCTAGTTCTTTCTAAACCCCATCCATATACAAATTGAATAACCAAGGAGACATAACACAACCCCTGTCTCACTCCGCTATAATATATACCAATCACCTTTGACACCATTATTCCTCACGCGCACACGCGCCTCACTATCCCTCCATACTTTTTGATTCCATTCAGAAGCCTACACCAACACAAATATATCACTAACACCTGCCATAGAGCTTCCCCTAATTAACCCTAATCATGCGCCTGCTTGCAAATCCTAAAACCTAATACAATTTGTCTTTTCTCCTTCATTTTCTCAATCATTTGTTCAATGTAAAGTTTGATCCACACATCCTCTACCACTCCTAAACGCACCTTGATCTTCACCAATCAATCCTTCAGTCACTCGCGCGAACTCTTTCGACCAAAAATACCAGCATATTATTCTTTCCTACAACACTCAATAAACTTATTCCCTTATTTCTACAGTACCCCTTATCTCCTTACCCTTTATATAAGGGTACATTACAGCTCTCCTCCAATCCCTTGGAACTATACCCTCCATCAACGCTTTATTACAAATTCCAAATACAATCAATCACCATCTCGCCTCCGTTCTTTGATCAATTTCACAGGTAATTTCATCTATACCTACAGATTTTCCATTCCTTTAACTTTCTCACTCTACCCCATTACCTCCTCCTTGCTAATAACATCATCCCCAAAATACCTATTCCTTCTTGCACCATCAAACCCACACACATTCACTAATCACCTCTTCATTACTGCCAATTTATGCAGATTTTCGAAGTGTTCTTTCACACTCCCCTCACATCCTTTTCACAGTTACAAATGCACCATCTCTATTCATTATTCCAAGCGGTTTCCCTTATTTCATTCTTAACCTTTGCGCTTCTTCCAGAAGAGCTTCCTATTCCTTTGTTTAAAAAAAGTTCCCCATTCACCTCTTTCCAAAACTGTTCATTTTACTCTTGTTTTCTCCTTACGGTAAATGCACCTTTTAGTATTTCTTTTTTTCCTCCTTATATAATTCCAAGCATCTTTCCTTTTGAAATCTTCATCCATTGTGCCTTTTAGTACATTCACAGCTTTCTAATTTTATTTAACCGCTTGCTTCACCTCTTCATTCCACCACTCACTGTTAACATTCTTTACTTCTTCCTTAGCACATCCACATACTTCTTTTTTGCACTGCTTACAATTGCTTCCCTTCATTTGCTCCCAGATTTGTTCAGTTTCACTTGTTCACATACTTATTTACTTGCGAGCGTTCTTACATACTTATCCTTATTACCTTGTTCACTTAACTTCTTCACTCTTAATTTTACCAGCTTCCTTCCGTATCACTTCCTCTCCATCCAAGCCCCCATAAACTTAATTTTTACATAGAACAACATAATGATCCGATAATCCCATTCCCAAACCCTCACTGATTTAACATCCAACACATAACTTTAACATCTTCACCAACAACAAAATCAATCATACTTTTTCACTTCGATAAGAACCATCTCTACCTACACTAACTCTAGTTTACTTATGGATACTCTTGTGTTTAAAGAAAGTATTACTTACACACATACTTCTCTTCCTCACAGAAATCAATCACCTTCCTACCATTCTCATTTTCTCCCGACACTCCAAAACCACCTGTTATACCATCCCCTTTTTTTGATCACGCTACCAACCATTCAGGTCCCCAAAGCACTATCAGATCTGAAAGCTTTCTACTCC
>JABUQX010079689.1:0-15000 GCA_015478945.1 Trachelipus rathkii
GGAGAGAGAGATATTATTATTTTTATTGGTTTGTTTATATTTATATTTGGATTGATATATTATGTGTTTTTATTATAGTATTATTATATATTATATAATAATGAGTTAGTACAGAGCGCACCACAAAGGAAGCGGGCAACGATGGTTGGATACCCCATACTCCATTGGAGGGTCTGCTCATTTATTATTACAGAATACAAGTATAAAAAGAAAAATTAAATAACAATGAATATTCAGTCAAATTTATATATTAAAAAATATCTTTTATGTTGTTAAGAATATGCAATTCAGTCTGAAGGACTGATTGGGTGAAGAACAAAATCGCATTTAGCAAGTGGTAGAGGATGTGTGGATCAAACTTTTACATTGAAACAAATGATTGAGAATGAGAAGAAGAAGATAAATTGTATTTAGGTTTAATTTTTGAAGCGAATTTGCAACAGCGTATAGAAGGATTAATAGGAGTTCTTGGCAGGTGCTAGTGATATAATTGGTGTTGGTGGTAAACTTCTGAAATGGTCATAAAGCAAGTATGACGAAAGTGGTGCGATGTAAGAATATAATGGAGTTGAAAGCGATTGGTTTAATATTAATAGCAGAGTGGGAGCAGGAAATGGTGTTAATGTCTATGTTATTCAAGCTTGTATAGTGGAGTGGCGCTTTGGAAAGTTAGCCACCTTCTAACCAACAATACATCAACCAAATACAGATCTGGGTAACTGGCTTCATCACCAAACCAAGTCCTCTATCACAACTAATCACACAGACCGCCAACTCTGACTAAACCAAATCCCCCAAATTCTACATAAATAACAATCGCTATCCTAGCTTGAACAAACACCCAAATTCTAGAAGAACTACTGTACACACGATTTAATTTTCACAAACACATATGAAAAACATAACACAGAAACAGGAAATTAAACATTCTAAGAACCATAGCAGTCACTGACATCAAAAATCAAAAGTACAAAAAATATCCATCGCCATATACAAACAATTCATCCGCCCATCACTGAACTATGCTTCACCAATATGGCATCCATTATTAACCAAGGGAAACAGGAGAAAACTCTAAACAATCCAAAACAAGACAAGACAAAACAAACACCTAGAAGTGATAGGTACCCAATTTTACGCTAAAACACAGACACCACAACACTCCTGTCACAATGCACCCTCTAATCCCACTAACCACAGACTAAAACAGGATGTACACTTACAATACCTCAACAACACTTACATGATGAAACAAAGATACTACCTATAGACCAACACCTAGAAGTGATAAGTACCCAATTTTACGCTAAAACACAGACACCACAACACTCCTGTCACAATGCACCCTCTAATCCCACTAACCACAGACTAAAACAACCTCCATCTTCTCCAGCCTTATTAAAATATAAACAAATCATAAGTAACACCCAACGCCCACAGAATAACACCTCATATTCCAAACAAATAAACCCTCACCTAAGAACAATATTTAAGAAATCTACAACGGAAACAATACATTAAATGATCACCAGCCAGAAATAGCACTTGAATTTACCTCCCTTCTAATAACCACCCAGTCATCTTTCACCAAATTAAGATACGGTCACCACCTAAACCTGCAACAGTACAAATATAGATTCAACATTAATCAAACTACCTCAAATATCAGCACAAAATGCAACCAGGCCCCGGAAACTGTGTATCACTTTTTTTCTAGTCTCCCTATACCTCATGCCAACAGGAAACAACCTGGGAAATCACAGCTCTAAGCATCTGTAGAAGAGGAGAGAAGCGGCAGTGGGATACCTTGGCGAGGTGTGGCCACTCTGATGAGGGTGTTCATGGGGCGAGAAGGTAAAATATATATATATATATATATATACTATATATACATATATATATAGAGTTGCGTCGAATATATTATATATATATGTATATAGTATTAATATATATATATATATTTATAATATAATATAACCGTATATATATATCTACCCCCTTTCCAAAGATAGGGGCGAGGTTGCGTCGAATACACCAGAAACAGAAAAGTAGTAGAACATAGTCGAAAAGAAAGCCCCACTTACCTCCCCTTTATATCCCTTAATGATAACTCCATTGCTAAAAAAAAATCCAATATCTATATATATATATTATATATATTTATATATATTATAATATATATATATATATATAATATATATATATATATATTTATAATATATATATATAATATATATATATAATATATATATATATATATATATATAAAGAAAGAAAGAAAGAACATTTAATGGGAAGGTAAAGAATTTACTGCCTTCTCTGGGATTGAACCACCGCGTGTTGCGAATGAGGACAATATAACCGGTGCTTTACGACTGAGCTATCCCAAAACTCAAAAGTTGGGTTCAAGAACAGTTTCAAAGCAACCGAGCTCCCTTCAAGGTGACATCACCAGGTGTCCAGCCTGTCCTATCCCTCGTTCTTTATATTGCAGATGTTAAATATTGCATATTAATAGCAATTATATAAGATGTAAATACAGGGTTCACACTGAAATTTTGAATTTGAATTCCCTGACTAAATCCACAAATTTTCCCTGACCAGCGTGTTCGTTATTTTTGGCGTATAAAATATCTATTAATCATTATTAAAGCTTATTTACTCAGTTCATACATTAAATCATTGAAAATTTACTTTACAAACTGTTCATCATCATGGATGGATGAATTTAAAAAATTTTTTTTTTTTTTTTAGTAATCAGCCTATACCTTCCCCATACCCATCCAACGCACTCCTTTTTTTATTTTTTCCAAAAGTAAACAGTTTTATTTATACAAAAAGAAAATAAATTAAAAGCTTACATTAATAGCCTAGGTGAATAACGTCCATTGTATCACAAAAGTTCTAAATGGGGGAGATTTAGGTTAACTTTTTCTTCTCAACATCTGAATTTTTTGATTTATAGCGTCTTCTTCTCAAAGCTTTCAGATTTTAACATCTTTCTCTGCTCTTCAAGTTTTTATAGATCTGTGGATAATTTTCTTTTTTCAACCTTTTTATTCTCTCTTTTTGGATAAGATTAGAAGATTTGAGATGTTTCTAAATCTCCTATGGCAGCTCTTACATTTGTCAGCATTTTTTGAATGATAGGAACACTTTATGAATACTTTCCTGAGATCTTATAGCATTGTGCACTTCTTTGAGAATCAGACTATGTTCTTTCAGATTCTCCACTAAAATTGCTTAATTTATAGAAAGCCTCCTCATCCTGTCGCATCCAGTGCGAAAATATCAGTTCTAATTTAATAATATGCCACAATTCCACATAACATTGATTCCCAGGTACTATAGAAGAAAAAACTAATCAAGTCTCTAGAAAGACAATCACCATCCAAAAATATTTTGAATTTTAATTCAAGGGTAGGATGAGCTTCACTGCAAAGTAGAGTGTATTGTGCTTTGCTTTCTAGGAAAATAGGGAGAAAGTCCCATGGTTTATCACATATTTACATTTCATCGGCCTCATTTTAAATTTGAAGCTACTGCACTATCTGGAAACATTAATTTAAATGTTTCCCTATATCTGCACACGAGTTTAAAGACATTTTTATCATCATCCATCACCTTTAATGCCCATAGTATCTCAGATCTGTAACATCATCTTTTAATGCAAAAAGATGAAACTGATTGATAAACTGTTTTTGGTTGGTTATTAATAGAACACTCAGGGTCATTTACAATCGGTTGAGTATGATTAGAAGTTGATGGAATGGCATAATTTTCAGTGCACACACTTTCACTAATAATTTGTATTATTAGAACACGTAACGAAAAAGTTTTTCAATGATGGTTGGTCCTGCTGAGTTTTGATTAAATTCAAATGAGTTTCCCCTCTTGAATGTAAAACTTCGGCTTGGCGTCCCATATTAGATAGATCAAAGTTCTTTTTACATACTTTACAGTATGCCTTGGAACTATCAGGTCCTTTACCCAACCACCTGATAAACTGTGGGTTCAGTTTGACGTCCAACCACTGGTCATTAAAATTAGTTTTTTTTGTTTTTTTTGTAATTTTATAAAATTAAATAGAAAAATGAACTGCGCAAAAATCCAAAACAACTTCGTCAAACATAAAAAAAAAACACTCTGTATCTCGGTAAATATTCTAAAGAAAAAAGATATAAACAGATTAAGTCATAAGTCATTTAGTCTAAAACACCTCCATATACCAATCACCTTCAATCGAAAGGATGAACCTGGAACAACCTCTACGAACAGAATAGAAAGAATAGTAGGTAATAGTGAACTAAAAATAGAAAAACAGTTGAGAAGTAGATTTATGGAAAGTCATTCCTCACCCATCCTTTTCATTCACTTATCAAATACATCTCTTATTCCACAATTATACAGTAAGGAAAAAAAATTATCAAAAATATGCAACTTGGTCCATGGATCATTCTTCATATGTTTTGAAATTTTAAAATTTCCCTGACTTTTTTGGAATTTCCCTGACTTTCAGCATATCTTAAAACATTTCTCTGACTTTCCCTGACCAATTTTTTTTCCCTGACTTTCCAGAAAGTGTGAACCCTGAAATAAAGAAAAAACATTTAATGTTCTTTCTTTATTTACATCTTATATAATTGCGATTAATATGCAATATATATATATATATATATATATATATATTATATATAGATGTATTTATTTTTATATATTATATATATATATATATGTATATTTTATATTATTATATATATATAATTATATATTATATATATATATATATATAATATATATATATATAATTATAATACTATATATTATATATGTATATATATATTTTACTATATATTATATATATTTATAAATTTATATATATATATAATATATATATATATATATATATATATATATATATATATATATATATATATATATATATATATATATATATTTATATATATATATATATATATAGATATAATATATATAATAATATATATATATATATATATATATATATAACAGAGGGTATTGATCTTGTTATGGTTATGGTCTTGGTGTTGCAAATTAAGACCATATTGATAAGAACCAATACTAGGGAGATTTTGTCAGGGTTCGCAAAAACCCAGGTTTTTGACCAAAAACCCAACCCAGCTGGGTTTTTGCTCTTGTGAAAATCCAGACTAAAAAATTTTAAACCTAACCCCTATATTTTTTTTTCCTTTTCAGCACACTGCATAAAATTTCATATAGTATTAATATTTAATTCTCTGATAAATTAATATCTAATAATGTAATTAAAAAACTCATCAGCTGTAGTTAAAAGAAAATATTTAAAATGTCAAAATATCATTCGCACTTGGGAGGAAAAGCAAAAGCTAGCAAATGGTGTGAAGTAACTGTTGATGACAAACATCCCAACAAAGTAATTTGCAACTATTGCTATGATAATATTTTCAGAAAAATAGAAAGAATTAAGGCTCATCTTGAGAAGTGTAAGCTCAAGAAAGCTCATGATAAGTAACTTGTTTTCAGGTTCATCTGATATATCTGAGCGTTACATTTCAGATTCAAGCACTATAACTTATATATGCATCACCTGAACAGTTATAATTTGTGCATTTAATTTAATCTATATATTTGCTTATAAAAATTTTGCAATGTGGTAATAAAACTGAAAAACATGTAATATTTTTCCCAAAATTAATGTTGACTTTCGGTTAACCCAATAAAAAACGCAATTTTGGGTTATTGGCTGGGTTTTTGGGTTTGGGCTTTTGGGTGACAACCCTGGATTTTGTGCATCCCTCTGGCCTACACACAGCACTAGTATGTGACCTTGTCACATATATAATCCTTAAGTCTTCTTCCTATCCCCTCTTTTTCAAATTAATTATCCACATCTTTCAATCATCTTTCTCACCACAATTTCTATCTCTAATTGTAGGTGGGTGTATGTTTCACTACTACTTATTTGTACCTTAGAAATGCTCATGCATGACTCAGATTTCCAGTGGATATTTGAGCACCCTACCCCCTAGTTATGGGGAAGCAAGGGACATATTATTATTATTATTATTATTATTATTATTATTATTATTATTATTATAAATGGTTTAAACAAATTATATTTAATATTTCCATATAAATAAACAGAAATTTATCTTCTATTGGGAGCCCAAATTTAAATTATGCAACAAATGAAATGATATATTAACATTCAAAAGAATGAAAAAGTAATATTGGGGTTTTAACATACTGTATGAGTTAAGTACTTTTGGTTCCTTTTTCTTTTAGGATTAAATAAAAATAAGAGAACTAAAAAAAATCAAAATGAGACATAGAAGCTAAAAATTCAATTAATTAATTAAAAAATAACCTTTGCATTCATTGCTGATAGTCCTATTGTATTGTGATTCTGTCTTATCATTAACTTGTTCAACATCTGGAGTGGAAAATTGATCAACACTTCTAGTGAGTTCTTCCTGTCTTTGTTTGACAGTATGGTCATTAGTGTCTGAATATATATATATATATATATATATAATATATATAATACATATATATATATATATATATATAATATAAGTATATATATATATTATATATATATTATATATATATATATATTATATAATATATATATATATATATTATATATATAATAATATATATATATATTATATATAATATATATATATATATATATATATATATATATAATATATTTATATATATATTATAATATTTTTATCTTAATATATATATATATATATATATACTATAAACTTTAATTATTCTTGAACACCATTCCCCTCCATTGATGAGAAGTGGGCAATCAACCGAGGTTAAACTTAAACTTGAGAAGGTGATGGTAATGTTGGTGGGGGGTTTTGTTAAAAAAAACCTAATGGCCCTCTAGAATGATATTGAGGAGAAAGTGGGACTTTCTGGGATATTCTGAAAAATGTTTGAAATGGAGTGAGATAGGGCTTCAGATTGATTGTGTTGGGTAACTAGTATGGTTGGATAGGTATCGAAAAAGGGATGGTATAACAGGTGCCTTTGTGGTTGTGGGAGAAAATGAGGATGGTTGGAAGGTTAGTAATTTTTGTGAGGAGAGAGGTAAAAGTGGGTAAAATTGAAAAAAAAATTTGTTCACCTAACTAACTTTTTTTTTACTACTTGAATTTTCAAACTATGTTAGCCTAAATATATCTTAAGTTTAGTACTTTGCATACCTGAGATATGGTGTTTTTTTTTTTTTTTTTTTTTTTTTTAATTATTTTGAACATGAGCGGTTTGGGTAACTTTGAACAGGCCTTATTTTGAATGTTATATTTATATTTATAGGTTTTCATATTTATATTTATAAATGGCTTATTTGAGCATAAATATATGTAATTATTTACAATGGGAGAACTTTTTAACATTTAACATTTTTTTTTTTTTTTTCAATATTTTGAACATGGGCGGTTTGGGTAACTTTGAACAGGCCTTATTTTGAATGTTATATTTATATTTATAGGTTTTCATATTTGTATTTATATTTATAAATGGCTTATTTGAGCATAAATATATGTAATTATGTACAATGGGAGAACTTTTTAACATTTAAGAGGGACAAATGACTATGACAGACGAAAATACCAGCATACCTACGACTTACAAAACGACAACCAGAACTTGTCTCTAGTGACTCACAGGTCACAATACAATCACATAGCCAGCACCACTGCTGCATCCTCTCGTACACATTTCAAAGCAACATAAAAGAAAAATAAGAAACTTTTTGCATAAATCAATTTGACACCTATAACAACCTCAAAGATGAACACACCCTTGATAAACTACAACACAAGCTATTAACCCATCATTCAATTACAATCAAAAATATAATACAACAATATGAAGAAAAACATCCTCACACGAAGAGCAACACACACAAGAACCCTCTTTCAACAATAATTGTTTAACTCCCCTTCCCTTCCCCCCGTCATTGTCTTTCTTCGCCCATAGTAGATAAATATACACATGAGCTTAAGGATGAATGAAGTTTTCAAAATTTAAATATTACAAGCAAAAAGAATCTAAAGATTGTTGCAAATGGTTCAAGAATACCTGTAGCCTCCACCCATGTCACAGTAACCTACAGGAACGTTTACAAGATTTTAATTTAGTTGTAATTTTAAGCATGTTGAAAAAACTAATACAACAGAAGAGGTTTCTGGTGAAACGAAAGCTATCATATAAATATTCTCTTTCAACGTGCACATGCCCAATAAAGTTAATTCTTTTACTATTTTTAAATAGAGATTTTTAATTGTAATCTATTAATAAGTGCAACAGTATATGTAAAATAAAAAGTATTTAACTACAACAAAGTTTGCATAAAACCAAGGGTTAATAATAATACTATTTATATATATATATATATATATATATATATATATATATATATATATATATATATATATATATATATATATATATATATATATATATATATATATATAATATATATATATATATATATATATATATATATATATATATATATATATATATATATATAAAGGTTAATTACTTTGATTGAGGACAGTAAAATGTCCATGTTCACTTATTTCTACAACAAGGTGAGCATCTTCTTTTACATTTTTACAATTTGCAGTCTGAGCTGGATCAACTATAAAATTTAAAATTGCATGAAGTCACTTCTAAATTGAATAGCAAAAACATATATGTTTAGAAATTTTACTTCATTTATATAGGTTTACCCTATACATCCAATATCAAAAATTCAAATATATATATATATATATATATATATATATATATACTATATATTATATATATATATAAATATATATATATAATATATATATATATATATATATATATATATTATATATATATATATTCTATATTTTTTTTTATGCGATATAGTATTTTTTTATATAGTTAGACAAGTATATATATATATATATATTTATATATTTATCTATTATATATATATTTATTATATATATAAAAAATATAAAAAATATATATATATATATATATATATATATATATATATATATATATATATATATATATATATATATATATATATATATATATAATATATAATATATATAATATATATATATATATATATATATATAATATATAAATATATATATTAATAATATATATATATATAATATATATATATATAGTACAGGGTTCACACTGAAATTTTTGAATTTGATTTCCCTGACTTTTCCCTGACCAAGATCCGAAATTCTTCCCTGCACCAGCGTGTTCGTTTACTTTTGGCGTATAAAATTCTATTAATCATATTGGCAGCCTATTTACTCAGTTCATACATTAAATTATTAAAATTTACTTTAGAAAATGTTCATCATCATGGATGAATTTTAAAAAAATATTTTATTTTTTTTTTAGTTATCACCTATACCTTCCCATAGCCGTCCAACGCACTCTTTTCATTTTTCCACAAGTAAAACAGTTTTATTTATACAAGAAAGGAAATAAATTAAAAGCTTAACATTAATGGACTAGGTGAATAACGTCCACTTTGATCACAAAAGTTCTAAATGGGGAGATTTAGGTTAACTTTTTTCTTCTCAAGCTCTGAATTTGATTTTATAGCGCTCTTCTGTCAGCCCCCCCTTCCCCCCACAGTTTTTTTTTTAAAAGATCTTCCTCGCTCTTTCAAGTTTATGATCTTGTGGAATAATTTTTCTTTTGTCAAACTTTGTATTCTCTTCTTTTTTGGTTCTGTTTTGACTCTTTGAGATGTTCTTCATATCTCCTATGGGCAGCTCTCACATTTGTCAACATTTATTGATTGATAGGAACTTTATGAATACTTTTATGAGATCTTATAGCATTGTGCACTGTTCTTTGAGAAATTCAGATGTTTTTCAGATTCTCCACTAAAATTGCATAATTTATAGAAAACCTTCCACTGTCGCATTTCCATGCGAAAATATCAGTCCTAATTTAATAATTTGCCACAATTCCACATAACATTGATTCAAAGGTACTATAGAAAAAAAACTAATCAAGTCTCTTAGAAAGACAATCACCATCCAAAAATATTTTGAATTTTAATTCAAGGGTAGAATGAGCTTCACTGCAAAGTAGAGTGTATTGTGCTTTTGCTTTCTTGAAAAATAGGGAGCAAGTCCATGGTTAATCACATATTTACATTTCATCGGCCCCATTTTAAAATTTGAAGCTACTGCCTATCTGGAAACATTAATTTAAAATGTTTCGCCCTATATCGCACATGAGGATAATAAGTTCATGATCTTTGGATACGAACTGGTGTTAAGAGTTTGAAGACGATTTTATCATCACACCGTTTAATGTCCATAGTATTTCAGATCCTGTAACATCATCTTTTAATGCAAAAAGATGAAACTAATTGATAAACTGATTTTGGTTGGTTATTAATAGAACACTCAGGGTCATTTACAATTGGTTGAGTATGATTAGAAGTTGATGAAATGGCATAATTTTCAGTGCACACACTTTCACTAATATTTGTATTATTAGAACACAACGAAAAAGTTTTTCAATGATGGTTGGTCCTGCCGAGTTTTGATTAAATTCAAATGAGTTTCCCCTCTTGAATATGAAACTTCGGCTTGACGTCCCATGTTAGATAGATCAAAGTTCTTTTTTACATACTTTACAGTATGCCTTGGAACTATCAGGTCCTTTACCCAACCACCTGATAACTGTGGGTTCAGTTGAATCCAACCACTGTCGTTAAGAGTTAGTTTTTTCTTTGAGTCATTTTATGAAATAACGTAATAATATTTTTTACTGCAAAAAAATCCAAAATCACTTCGTCAAACCTCAAAAAAAAAACAAAAAAAAACTTAAAAAGTATAAATCCCAAAAAGAAAAAGATATAAACAAATTAAGTCATAAGTCAGAACAGTCTAGAAAACACATCTCATACACCAATCACTTCAATCAAAAGGAGAATCTTGGAACAACCTCTACGAACAGAATAGGAGGAATAGTAGGTAATAGTGAATTAAAAATAGAAAGAAACAGGATATAAGTAGATTAAGGAATGTATTTCCCGCCCATCCGTTTTCATTGCACTGTATCAAATAATCTCTTATCCACCATTATAAGTAAGGAAAAAAATATATCAAAATATTCAACTTGTCCATGGATCATTCTTCATTATTGTTGTAGTTTCTAAATATCACACTTTCTCTTCATGCGAATCTTCACTGTTTTACTTTCCCATATTACTTTTTTTTTCCCTGACTTTCCAGAAAGTGTAAACCCTGATATATTATATAATATTATATATATAATAATTATATATAAAATATATATATATTATATATATTATATTAATATATATATATATATATATAATATATATATATATATATATTATATATATATAATCTATATATATATATAATATATAATATATATATATATATATTATAATATTATATCTATTTATTTATCTAAAAAAAATTTAAAAACAAATAATTACCATTTAAGTATTTAACATTTCGGTGTTTTTAATACATTAAACAATTCTGATAATAAAGAATAAAACTGGCTTTAATATAATTTTTTCAACTCAAATTCCTTATATTGGGTAATATAAGTACTATGTTAGTAAATATCTTACCTTCATCAACATATTAGTGAAAAGCACATCATGGGTCAATTTCTGGGATTTTTCATCTGACCAAATGTTTTGATTTATTTTCATTATTATTTTTTTTGTTACATTTTTTTACGGTATAATAAAATCTGATTATAATTAATATATATATATATATATATATATATATAATAATATAGAGTATATATATATATATATTATATAATAATATATAATATATATATATATATATATATATTATATAATATATATATTAGGGATTGGGCCGGTACCAGGCAACTATCCAGTATCCGGCTTATCCGGCCAAGTTTTTGACTATCCAGACGGATATCATTGTTATCCGGCCGGATAACCGGATAATTACTTCTCTAGTAGTTCTTCCTCGTTTGGGAAAATATTCCAAATAAAAATGAAAATTATAATATATAATATACTATATATATATATATAATATAATATAATATATATATATATATATATATATATATATATATATATATATATATTTTAATATATATATATATACTTGTTAGACTTTCGATGTTGGGTACCAAGTTATATTATTTTATTATCATCTTATGCTGACTGTAAACTACAATTCTATCTGATATTTTGGTGGTGACACGTTCATAAATTATGGTAAAAATATGGTAATATTAAAATATTATAATAATATTTTATAAAAATATTAAAATAGATGGTAAAAAATGATATTTATAATGGAATTAATCTACCAAGACACATGTTAATGCAATTTTTACCACTACAATTTTATTCTCACGTTTAAGTATTGTAATTACTAAATAGTAATTACCACTGCTTATTTTAACGTGTTTAAGCATTGTATTATTTACCACTATATATACGCACGTTCTCAAAATTTATAATAAAAAAAAACACTGGAATTTATTCTCAAATGTTACCCACCTTCAGTGATAAAATATAAAAATCAGAGCAAATGTCAGGGCACAAAACCTGATAAAATGCAATGTTGGAAATAAATATACGTCTGCTATTAAGAAAAAGTGATGCTACGAATAAATGGTCAATATCGATTATTATAACTTTATAGGACAATCGAGAACTAAATATTATCCATATTGAGAATTGGTCGATTAATAGTAACACTCAATATCATTTATAATATTGATAAATTTTACATCAGAAATAATAAAAGAAACCTGTTTAAAACATGATCTTTTGCACAAAAAAAAAAAAAAAAGATTTTTCGGTGTTGCTGTCAGACGTACAAAGATGGCCAACGTGTAAAAATTTGTGGACTATAAATTTTGCCATTCCACTGAAACCACAATTTTTTTCGGTAGTCCTCTAATTACGGAATGATAAAGGCATTCCGCTAACTGCAATTCCACAACATTTTTCAAATCGCAATTCCTCAATTTATTTTGGTATTCCGTAATTGCGGAATTGCGGACTTAAAACTATGATAGCTACGTAAAAACTAAATACATTTTTGAAATCAGCGCACGTTGTAATGGAGGAAAATGAAAAAGAAATAAAATAAAGTGTGATAAAAAAAGTAATAATAATAATAAATAGGTTTCATGAACGATAATTCTCTCGTTCCCCCAAATTTTTGCGTTCCCCAGTCATTAGTCCCCCAATATTTTCTTTTCAATGTTAATGCGAACACACACACACATATTAATGGCTTTTCCTAACCTAACCTATATGCAATTTTATTTTTTTAAATTTTGCCATTATTTTTAGTTTCCCCTAAAGTATTGAAAAGATATAAAGAAAACATTTATTTTTTATGGGTATCATGTTTAAATTAAGCTTGGAAACGTACAATTATAACATTTTTTGGAGTTATTTTAAAATTAATAATTTTAATTTTTTTTTGGTTCTTGTTTGTAGAAATGTACGGTGAAATTCAAAATGTATTCCAGTTTTTATGTAGACAGTGTTTTTTTAGTACAGGGCACCTAATCTGGAGACTGGCCATATTTAATATAGATAATAATAATCTAGATATACGGTATATATATTTATATATATTAGTATATATATATATATATATTATATATATATATAATATTATATATTATATATATATGTATATATATTCCGTATAAGCGTCGGGCGGGGTGAACCGTGGGTCATTTAGGTATAACTTCTCTCCCCACTTCCCTTAATACACTTTTTGAATTTTTTTTTTTCCTGAAAATTCAAGGCACTATAGTAGGTCATAAGCACACAAAAAAAAATAATAATTAATCTATAATCATAGTTTTATTAACGTTTAAAAGAAAGCTCATTTAGATCACCTTGAAGGGGTGAAATCGACCACCTTGTGGGGTGAATATTGGTCCATCTTCCTTAATGTCCTCTTTTATGCTATAATTCAATTTAATATTTTAATTTTACTTAAATATAGTAATTGTTCATTATATTAAATTTAAGCCATAAGTATTAAAAATTTCAATAATGATAAATAACAAATAAGAATAAAAATCTGGTGGCTCAATTCACCCTCTCCGGGGACAAATTTTGACACTTTTTTTTTGAATTCATTTTTTATATAAAATTTCATTTTTTATTTTTAAATTTTTACTTAATATAAGTAACTGTTTATTATAATTAAATTAGCTATACGTAATAAAATGTCAATAATAATAGGCTACAAAAATAACAATGGTGGCCCAATTCACCCCACCATCAATTTATGGGGGGGGGATGGGAACGGCCAAGTAGGCCAGCGATTTAACACTATGCACTGTTTTGGAAACAAAAATTTACTTTGCCAGTTAAAGCTAACATACTCAACTGTATACACTGAAAAAATAATTAAAATCTGTTCAAAACTTTTCATTTTATTACAAAGTTAAAAAAAACTTGCATTTTTGAAAAGTGAAATTCTATTTAAGGACATTTTATACCCTAACATATTATATTTTTTAAAAATATAAAAACTCTCTAGAATTAAAGATAATCTAAATAAAACTTGTAGTACTACCGCGTGGCTATTTAATGAGCAAAAAAATAATTTTTTCTATTTTTTTTTATTCACAGTCACTCCGCCTGACGCTATATAACAGACTGCCGGATATCCGGTTAACTTCCAGCCGGATATCCGGTATCCGGCTAATTCACTATCCGGCCCATCCCTAATATATCATAAAATGGGGGAAAATGGGTATCATGGGGTATAATGAGTAATTTTATAATATATAAGTTTTTTTAATAATTGAAGTAATTAGGAACTTCAATTGACTTTTTTTTTGTTAGAAAAAATATTATATTCAATAATTGTATTTAATTTAAATTAAATAAATGACAACTATAACTCA